>JAPYZD010004931.1:0-10571 GCA_030522725.1 Ichneumoninae sp. B BG-2022a | reverse complement strand
TGCCGGGTAATTTGTTAACCAATTAATTTTTTGATGAATTTGTTAATAACATTTTGCCATTATTATTATGCAAAATTAATCTTCTCAGTACCTTTAGTAAACATGGTTTTTTTCAGATTTTTACACCATCAAGAAGTACTTACAATTTTCTCTTAATTTTGTCGAACTTATGCGAAGTCAGCGCGCAGCGAGAATCCCTCCTTAAATTGAGTAAATAGTTACTTAAATCAAATAAATATTTTACTTAAACCAAAAAAACGGTGGCCGTCAAATGAATTATTTTTCTGGGTGCACCGATCGTTAATTACATGAATAATTTTTATTGTAATTTTATTCGCGATCGGGTACGCCTTTGAGGATAATTCCTCGGTCGATTATCACATCCCTGCGGCATTATCGTTTGAATACTTCTGAATTATGGGTTGTATCGACGCGCTGCACTTCTCGACGCTCGGAACTCTTTGCCACGCCAATTACACGAATTTCTTCTTTTTTATCCAGTTACAATTAATTCAGTACCGTACTGTGCGGTCGTTTTTCCTCTCCACTCCCTCGCCGCCTCGAATACGGAGTCTCCGGAACTGCCGTTATCGTGAAAACTCTCAGGGATCAATATAAAGTGCGAGGGAGAGGGGAGAGATTGGAACGGAAGAAAAAGAGTTAGAGGTGTAGAAGGAGTTTGAAGTGCAGGTGCCTCATTGTTCGTACGCCGAAGAGTACACCGCCGGGCGAGGTGCATATCCTTCTTTCCGTTGCTCCGCCACGGGAGAGAACGAGTTCGGCAGGCGAAACACGCCCCGTTCCTTCAATAAAATCGCTCAAGAACGAGCACCGAGTTCTCCTTCTAAGGGGCAGATAGAGACCGATCTTTATTTATCGTGACATCCCTCGCATATAGACTCTTCCGCAAAGTTTTCAACCCTCAGCTCGAGATGCTTCTTCAGGGTTGTTTTTTTTTTTAAGATTCTTTTTTTACGACAAAGACCCAGAGATTGGAGTTCGCAAGGTATTTCTTCCGATTCATCGTCGAGGGCTCATTATGAACGATTCTTATTCCTTTCTGCATGTCGAACTTCGGACGCTCGATCCGATCGATTAATCGATTTTTCATTAGTATTTCATGTTTCAAACACTCCACGCCAATCTCCCGTGCTACTACGGACTGTCGTACTAGCCGCTGTTTTATGAAAATTCATCGAGAGCTGCTTCGAACTGTTCGTGGAATCGATTGAGGGTAATTCTTGAAAGCTCGAAGTCAATTCTTCAATCGGACAATGATCGAATAAAATGTCGTCAGATGGATAATATAAAATATGTTATATATTCAGGTAGTCTCCTTAAAAATGTAGAATCATGAAATGTTTGAAAGACAGTTGAGGATTCGACGAAAATTTGGATTGCCAATGAATAACTTGTTCCTTTCGTTCGGAAGAGGTCGAGACTTTTCATCCTCATTTTGATACTTCGACTGTAGGCTGGGTATACTTTGACATCCAATACTCTTATAGCGAAGAGGCGAAAGGTTTTTTATTTCGCTCTAGCCGGTTATTTCGTTTGCCCGTTTTATATTCGTTCTACAGGTGAATGGGAGCTTCTTTCGTCCCCAGTACTGCGTACAGCCTGTATTTCCAGTTCCGTGGACGGTGGTCGAGATAGGTCAGGCTTTCTCGAAGTTTCCATCTCATCGCTTGGCAACGGTAGCTTTGTCCCTATCCTCCGCTTCGATCTGCCCTCTCGTGGCCTTCGACACGGTAGTTTCGAAAGTGTGAAAATCTTGTGGATGCCCGAGGGGCTTAGGAAATCCTTGACTGTTCTCCGAGCGGCGTGAAAAGCTCGGATAAGCGAAGCCAAAGAGATAGCGACGGAGACGAAGAAACTGAGAGACTGGGAGACTGGGAGACTGGGAGACTGGGAGACTGAGAGACTGGGAGACTGAGACATTCAGAGACTGACTGAAATATTCCGAGACTGAGAGACTGAGACATTCAGAGAGTGAGAGACTGAGACATTCAGAGACTCAGTGACTAAGACATTCAGAGAGTGAGAGAGTGAGACATTCAGAGACTGAGTGACTGAGACATTCAGAGAGTGAGAGACTGAGAGACTGAGACATTCAGAGACTGAGAGACTGAGCGACTGAGAGATTGAAACATTCAGAGACTGAGAGACTGAGACATTCAGAGACTGAGAGACTAAGACATTTAGAGACTAAGCGACTGAAACTATTGAGACTTGGAGACTGGGAGACTGAGACATTCAGAAACTGAGACATTCAGAGACTGACATTTAGAGACTGGGAAAGAATTGGAGACTGAGAGACTTGGAGACTTAGGGACTTGGAGATTGGGAGATTGGGAGATTGGGAGACTTGGAGACTGAGAGATCTCTCAGACTCTCTCAGGGAGATTGGGAGACTGAACGTCTGGGAAGCAGAGGATGAGGACCCGAGAGACTCTACCGAGCTGGAAGGCGTGCGTTCGACTCCAAGTAGCCGGGAATCACGGGGTCGGTGGAAAGCACAGACAGTTCGTTCTATTGTTTAATTTAAGTGCCAAAGTTTTCCGAGCGGGTTAAACGGCGTATGAATTTGCGGATGGGCTTGGTGTGTGCCGACTGTCGGTCGAGGTCCCCGATTAAGTTAGAGGTGGTAGGTACACCTACCCCCGGAATTTCGGCCGCGGCGCATCGATCACAGGAAGACGTCAGCCTCGTTCGTGGCGGTCTATGCGAATCTCGCGGTCTGACTAAGCATTTTACCGGAAGGGAACCCCTGCCCCTAAAATTCTGCAAAATTTCCTCCACCCCTCTCGTTACTTTCGCATTTTTCCGAATGCAACGGGCGATCGAATCAAGTCTTGCAAAGCGGATAATTTCGAACGCTTCACTTGCGTTCCGCCGATGCCCATTTCCGTATTGTGTGTTTCACAGGAGCGCAAACAAATGTTTGTTTAATGGAAAATGTGTGTATCCGGAGCGTCAGAGAGTGGCCTCAGTCGAGAGGCCCGCAGCGTGCACGGCGAAACCAGTGGGTACATAATTTATGTCCTCCCGTCACAGTATTAACGAGGTCGTTACACAACCCCTCTCCCCACCCAACCCTCGATCCGGCAATCTACTACGCTACCCACCCCCCCCCCCCTCTCATCCCCGACTGGAAATTATATAATTTTGCAAATTTAACGTTACGGATACGTGATTCATGGACCACGCAGCGTCTTATGTCTCTTATTGCTACTCCAACGAGCTTCTTCAATTATGTGCTTGTTTATCTTGCTTTTTTAACTTTATTTTTATTGTCCCCGATGCGCGGTTCCTCTTTTTTTTGAGTTTTCCCTCGAGTTGTGTGGCACAAGTTCTCGGAATACTCTCTTCGAAACTCGCGGCCTCATTCGCAACCGAGCGCCCTCCGCGACAGTGAGGGCGGTCTCGGAGAATTAAAAACTTTTTTCTCCTCACTCGGCGGTGCCGAAGCACGTGCTGCGAGGGTGCGGTGGTCGTGACAGTGGCTCCCCCGAGACTCGACATCGCAGTAGGGTATTGCGGAAGTAGATATTGTCTTTACGGGACTGGATAAGTAGAATATGTACGAGGGCTGCAAAAAAACGGTCGTTGCTTTCTCGCGGAGGGAGAAATTTCGCGGTTTTAGCGTTGGAATACTTTAAAAGAAAGCCAAGTTAACGTGATATCGAGGACTGA
The DNA here is from genome assembly GCA_030522725.1 of Ichneumoninae sp. B BG-2022a. NCBI lineage: Eukaryota > Metazoa > Arthropoda > Insecta > Hymenoptera > Ichneumonidae > Ichneumoninae sp. B BG-2022a. The sequence goes on along the minus strand of JAPYZD010004931.1, from coordinate 6,875 downwards.
AGGTGCAAAATTAATTCGTGAATTGCTTTCCCACTTTTTGAGATTATCCACAGTTTAACCCGCGAGGAAGTCAAATCTGGTCAATGAGTTCTCTCATTGAGTGCTTCGTGAATGAGGTCGGAAAATTTTAGAGGCAAAGTGCGAATTAAATTTTTTACTTTTTTTTGTTACTCACCCGGTGCTTGTCGACGTTGACCGGTCTCAGGTGAGGATCGTACAGCAACTTCTCGGGCTCGATGTTTATGGGACTCTGTCGTCTCCCCTTGGTGCAGAGCGACCATTGAGGATTTATCAGTCCCCAGAACGACGGTCCTGAAACGCGATAGAGCAAAGGTATCAGATAACATTCTTGATTTCGTAACAGCAATGAGGTGAAACTTCACATATTCGACAAGGGATTTCGCGTGTCAATGATCGGTAGTAAGGTAGATAGATACACTGAAAAAAAATTGCTTGCGGGCTGCCGAAGAAAAATATGTTTGTTTCAATTCTTATAATTCCATATGATATTAAAACAACGACAGCAAGACTTTCAAGGTGACGTGTTATCGTTTTAATCCGGTATGAAATTATACGAATTCAGAGTATAATTGTTGGAAAGTAGGAAAATAGACATTTTTAAAACACACTATTTTCCCATAAGTTTGGGACATCACATTTTGCTCCATTGATGCATCGATTGTCGATCCCGTTTTGCCCCGCTTTCCCCTACAATAGAACCTGAGGTCGTTTATGCACATCACCCAACAATAAACCGAATGAATGCAAACAATCCCACACTACAACTAACGCAATTAACATAAACCGCTTAAAAATAAAATAAAAGACGAAAATAAACCAAAACAGCAAAAATAAGAAAATAATAACCCACACATAAACCGCATAGTAAGGTAGTAAAGTGGTAGGTCGAAGAGCCTTAGTTCCGTAAAATACCATTAATTCGTGATACGGGCGATAATAATTAATATCGAAAAGCGCAATGTAAAATGTATGAAATTAATACAGAACGAATATCGGAAGCAATAATAACGGAAGAGCGAGAGACCGGGGGAGAGCGCCTCGGATTAACTGAGGCCAAGATGAAGTCGTCGAGTAGCGAGCGACGAATGAAATTTGAAATTTTTATAATTTCAACTTTTGCCTTCGCGTTCTGCCGACTCGGTGCTATCCGCTCGGCTCTCGATACACCGGTGAAAAAGTTTGCCGTACGGTAGGCGAGGTGAGTGTGCGGATTTTTCAAAACTCGGTTTCCCTCATGCTTTTTCGGACACCGGGGAGAATTCTCACTCTCTTTTCCGCGACTGACTTTCAGCCCCTAGGACGCGCGGGGGCGAGGTAGATGGGCAAAAGCGAGGTGGTTCTTTGCCACTGCTATACACACTACTACGTACTACCGTCGACTCCTCAGAGAAATTTAACTTTGCTAAAACGTCAGCCTGAAATCGATATATCCGAGAGTACGAATAGGACGAAGCGAGTTAACGAGTTCCACGTCGTTATATGGATACATACAATATTTCTCCGCTTTTTACTGTGGTACATAGGTTGGTATATAATATAGTTACATACAAATGTTATATTTATATATACTTATAACTGCAGTACATAACAGTGAATTTGATATAACGCAGGCCAGTATCGCGCGTGCATTGGGAGTTTCCAATACGACGAGCAGAAGATGGCTTGTTATATATGCGTTTCTTCGATCAAGGCATAGCCCGAGAGTAAAGAGCGAAAAAGATAGATGGTGGAAAGGAGCTGATCGATATATATATATATATATACACATATACATATATATATATATATATATATATATATATATATGTATATGTATATTTTTCTGTCTGGCGGAGAGCTTGGGCGACAAAATCAATTCCATCGGGGATAGAGAGGACGACTGTGACTCTTCTCGCTTCCACCTGAAACGTTACGATCCACCGTATATTTCTTCCGGTCGGTACAATTCCTCGGAGAGATAACCGAAATCTCGTTATCGGAATGAATCATTTATTGTAAAAACCAAGTGTCCCGTCGAAGATTCGTTTAACGAATAAACGTCGGGCGGCAGAGAGCGAGGAGAATTTAACTGGGACACTTGAAATCTTGGCGGTCATGAAACTCTCTGCCGGGACGGAGGTCCCTCCATTGATATAAGGCGAGAAGACTCGGGGGATTCGAGCTCTCGTACATCACCGAGCGAACCTTCCAAGAGAAGCAAAAGAGTTTACGCTATTCCCGGGCCAACACTCTCTCTTCTCCGCTGTACTATTATGTCAGATACGTCGATGCTGGAGAACGATTTATGACTTTGATGGAAAATCATTTTCGCCCCCTGGCGCCTGACCCCCCTTCCGCAGAGTGAAAAACAGTATGTACTTTTTTTTTTACAACTTATTGTCCGCAAACGTTCGCAATTTTTTATTTGTTAATTTTCCGATCGCACCATCTGGCTCTAGTTTTACGAACAAAAGTGCAGACTAAAATTGTTAATGAGACGGGAAACAATGGGACAGGTTTGTATATTCGAACCTGAACAACGAGTTTGGCACTTGTTCAACAAAATTATTTTTATGTCAGTCGGTGGGAAAATGAAAAAATTTGCGGTCGGAAAACCCCCGTTTTCACGCCTTGTGGAATAAAATTTTGTACGATACTCGAGCGAAAAACGTTTTCTTAACTCGTGTGATTGGGCCGATTTTACTTCACGCACACTTCTCGTACTTTACCCCGCCCGCTTTTTGTACTTTACGCATCGTTCTCGAACTTTACGCACGCTTCTTATACTTTACGCACGCTGGCTGTACTGCGCCGCAATCAGAAGGCACAGAGTAGCACTTTCCCTGCATTCGTTACACATAATATTATAATTATTATTTATAAATACTATATTAAAAATATTTTTCCATTTTTTCGTGTGGATTTTTTTTCGACATCGTTCTGACGTTTACAAGCCCGCGTGAACTCCGCGGTTCCCGAGAAGTCATCGGATAAAATAAACGAGTGCAATCGAGCGTTTCGTCACGGCATACACGGGGACCGAGAGCCGTCGACGGTAATGAATTAACGCCCTGTACAAACATAACTGATGCATCGAGTTAGAGTGGCGTGTCCAGAGGGTAGATAGAGAAGGAGTCACCGCGATTCTCTCACGCCCCGTGGCGGCACGCGACGACGCACACGCACAAACTCTCTCGCCCGTTCCCATGTAAAAGCCACCCCTCGGTTCCCTCGGTTCGTTCCATCGTTCTCTCTCTCGCCCCGCCGCTAACCACCCTCACGTGGGCGTAGATGTGATGAATGTGACGGTTACCACTAGCGAAGGGGGGGGGGGTGGATGCGATGCATGGGAGCGCGAGAGACCCCGCTCTCTGTTTTAGGACGCGAAAAGCGACCAACGGTTCACGGGCACGCAAGCATAATTAAAAATTACTAGGCGATAAACGTACATAGCCCGCGCGCAAGGCCGCTCCGCACAATTCGCTTAATGATATGCCCGGCGCTTAATTATTGCAATTTCGATGCCACGATATATCAGCATAACTGTATCGGAATTATGCATAACAGCCCGATGGACGAGACTTTTACGCGCAGCGGGAGGCAGGGGGAACACAACTATATTTATTCCCCCACTTGACGATCCGCCTGACCGGGAACACTCGAGTATACATATTTAAAAAAAAATAATAATAATAAAAAATGAAGAAAAAAAGGGAAAAAAAGAAAGAAAAACCTACACTTTGATACGAGATTTATCGCAATATTCATGAGAGATTCTCGCAGAATTATTTGATACGAATTTATTTATAGCGCCTGGGCGGGTGGGGAGGAGAAGGGAGTGAATAATTATCAACTATTTTGCAGCTCTGCTGATTCTGCCGTTAGCCATGAATATTTATCGTTGTTTAATAGGGGTTTCGATTACCATTGTTGCGTGGACGAAATTAACATTTTTTTATTGCTCTTTTCATCGCCACACTCGCTTTTTACGCTCCGGTCCTTTTTATTGATCAAAAAATATATATATACATATATATAACATACATACATACATACATACATACATATATATATATATATATATATATGTATATGTATATTTATATTCTTGGGTGGGACGATGTTGGACTTTTGTGCGATTCGCAGAGGCGAGTAAGTCTGATTGAGTAATGCGGCGAATGATTGAGCGATTAAGCCTCATTCTGGATAACACATTCGCCTGGTACCTATTACCCCTTTGCCGAAGAGCCGGAGCCGAAGGGGTGCAGGATAGCCGACTACACAGAGCTTCCCTCGTAGCCGCGCCACTCGAGAGGGATAACAACCCCATTATTGAAACTTGAGGCTGAGAGGGTGGGGGGGGGAGGGGCAATCGTTCTGCAATTAGTAAAAGTGATTAAGTACCGCCAGCGTAACGGTCCCTCACTTCTCACCTACGCAAACACTACTCCCGTTATGCACCTACTCGACGACGCTAAAGCTCACAATTATTCTTTCTGCGTGAGCGCCAGCGCGCAATGATGCGCACTGACTGTAATTTTTAATTACCGTCGAGTGGCCCTAAAAACAACGGTTGAATCACGGGCATTTTCACTACCCCTTACAGAGCACATTGTTTTCGTGTAAATATTTTTGTTAGCCCACCTGAAGCATGCATTTTTCAAAATAAACTTTTATCAATAATCGATATAGAATTCTCAAAAGAATTTTTTATATATTATCAATATTAAATTCTCGAAATTAATTTTTACCAATAATCGATATAGAATTCTCAAAAGAATTTTTTATAAATTATCAATATTAAATTCTCGAAATTAATTTTTACCAATAAACGATACAGAGTTCTCAAAAAATATTTTTGTCAATTATCAATATCAAATTCTCGAAATTAATTTTTATTACGTTCAACCAAAGTCTATCCTGCGCGTACCGCGCGTTACTCTTGAACTATTAACGGAGCCGCGCACAGCCCGTATGAATGGGTTCGGAATGTCGAGCCTCGTGAGCACAAAGCCGGACGGAAAGCTGTCGTGCAAAATCGTAGGAAACAGTTCGCGGATGAGAACTGACTTGCAGGATGAAATTTCAAATCCAATTAAGATGTTTTTCCAACGGGCAGCGAGAGAAGAGTTTAAGCCACAGCGCCGACACTCGTCGTTGTCTGAGCGGCGGGGGTGTCATGTACGCGATTCCACCTCCGAACCCTCCTTTCTCGGCTCTCGTCCCCCGGCCATCTCTGAACCTCGCGCGGCCTATGCCCCACCGCCCTTCCCCTCCTCCCCCACCCACCCTCGCCTGAATTCATATGCATACATGAATACATTTCACTGTTTCTCCAATCAACCGGCCGAGCTCGTCGCGTCGGTATTCCCGTCCCCCGGGGATTCCGACGAGGGGTGTTGAAAATAGCGGGGAGAGTTCGGAGCAAGGGGTGATGAAACATGGGATGGGACAGTGCGAGACAGGCGGTAGAGCTGGCAGGGGGGGAAGGAAGGGGGGGGGGGTGGTGGTTGCATTACTATTGTCACACGTTTAGCCTATAACGATACCAACGGTTTTCAAATATTTCCGAGTTGTCGACACCAGCGTATAGTTTATGCGGAACAACAGACATAGAGAGTCCCGCAAACTCGCGGGATTGCTAACACGTGTGACGACCCCTGTGGAAATGTTTATTTTTTTTTCCTTCTTTTTTCTATGTTCGCTTATTTTTTTGTTCCACAAATTATTTAGGCGACCCGGATCCCTAGATTTTTTGATCCGTGCAATTTTAGTGAGCGGGTGAACGAAAGGACGATAGATGTGCGCCGTTCCGTCCTCCGTTGTTGTGTGTCATTAACGGGCGAAAGGGAGCGCAAACCCTTCGGCGCCGGGGTTCAGGCATACATATATACATCGTACACAAATCGGTGTTTTTTTTTTTTTTCTCTCCACTTCGCGCGATATAAATTTGTATCGAACCAGCGAGAGAACTGTCGGTGTCTCACTGTGCATTGCACCTCCGGCATTCCACCTTCCAAAAAGGGATTATCGCGCCCGGACGGAGGACGGCGCGGTATAGTTGTAGAGACGCTCGACTACGTTGTTTCCTAATGTGAGCATTGTTATCGAATATCTCGAGTGTCTCGTTGCGGAGCGGAGCGAGCGCCCAAGATTCATCCGGAGAGATGGGGCGGGAGCCGAATGGAGATAGGAACGATAGAAAGACGAAGGGCTATAGAACAGCCGCGATAGACGCCGCTCGTGGCACTCGATGTGTTCTCGATGGTTATCCGACCGAGGACTAGCATCGCCCAACGACGCTGATTAATTGGACAACTATAATTAATTCGCGGCTCCGCGACAGCCTTAACGACGTGCGGGCAACGAGGATCATTGTGCCCGGCCCTAATACCTCGACCCGATTAACGCTTCGTCTGTTACCCTTCCTCTCGCACCCATATCTATATCTCGCTCTCGAATATGATCGATCATATGTATTTTTTTTTTGTCGTTTCACCGACATGCGAGTCACTGTGTCACGATGGTGATGTCAGTTTTTTAAGGTGAAAACATCTTGGGCGCGACCCTCGAAAGCCGAAAGTGTCCTCGTGACACTTGAGGTGCTACTGGAGATTAAGTGAAATGAGCGGAAGTGTGAAGAAGAGTTGGATACCTCAGGCTTGATTCGGTGAAAATGATCTCTTTTGATCCCAAAACGGCTGAGGATGGTTTTACACGCGATTCTTCAGCGAGTGCACTGAGAAAAGCTTACATAGTAAATAGTTTCCAGGGGAGACGTCTATATTTTACAGTTACGACAATGACCAAAAATTATAGTTGTAACTATGATTATAGTTAAATCAATTGAATATATACTATCGCGAACTATCTAT
>JAPYZD010004930.1:0-10571 GCA_030522725.1 Ichneumoninae sp. B BG-2022a | reverse complement strand
TAACCAATTAATTTTTTGATGAATTTGTTAATAACATTTTGCAATTATTATTATGCAAAATTAATCTTCTCAGTACCTTTAGTATACATGATTTTTTCTGACTTTTACACCATCAAGAAGTACTTGCTATTTTCTCTTATTGTTGTCGAACTTATGCGAGGTCAGGGTGCAGCGAGACTCCCTCCTTAATTCCATACAGCGTCCGCGAGTCGATTTACAGAATAGAGAAATGCACCGGAGGTTTCGAGAATAAGACAAAGAAAAATAATTAATAAGAAAAGTAATGTCTAATTGACTACATATTAATAGCTAGCTATAGTAATTGTCAACTTCGACCTACCATACTATTGTTTTCTTTTTTTTTTACAGTTGTGCTCAACGACTATTCGCTGATGCATCAACAATGCGCGCGCATTGGGCTCCTCAGTGACGTTGGGACATTTTTTGGGAACTAATCATGTTCGTAGCGTGGAGGAAATTGGTCGGCTTGAAGCGCGTTCACGTCCAACGGCCACTTTTTCTCCGCGCTAGTGTTGTTTTCATGTACCGCTTGTGGTTGCAGCTTCGTTATGTTCACTTGATTTTTAGCTTGACGGTTCCTCCACTCCAGCCCACCAGCCGCTATGCACATTAATGTTCCCACGACTATCGTCACCCACTTGGAGGCTCTATAAGCGAACGGATAAAAATCAATGATGTGAGGACCTTGTGGATCTTAATTTCTTCCTGTCGAATAGACGAAACTCATCTCTGAGCAAATTTTTCAATTTAATTTGCACAGATTATATCTATTTTGGAAAGTAGTTTCTTGATTGATGGCATACTGGAAATACGTCACTTCCGGTTTGAAAATCTCATTTTTTTACCGGAAATGATGTTATACCGGAAATAAGTCACTTTCTTTTGAAACGTTAGATTTTCAAAACTGACGTATTTCCGGTAAATCGCCGGAAATCTAAATTTCCAGTTTCTAAACACTATAGTCCATAGCGAGGCCGCGAAGCGCTCAAGCCACAGAACCCGCTAGTATATATATGTACATACATATTGAGAATACATACTTGACTACTGTCATCATGGTGAAAAGCATTTTCACTTGGGCGAGAAATTCTTTTGGCAGCGTGATACTTTCCTGGACCCAGAAAAGAGGCAACAGAGCAGTTGCAAACGTCTTCATTGTTTTCACTTTTTCGATCGGGAAAACAAACATGTTAAATTGTATTCGCTTCCTTGCACTCAAGGGAGTACCGGTGATGGGCTCGAAGTCTATGTCGATCTGATGTTTTTCCTAATAAAACATCACAAATCAATAGTATATTAAATATTGAGCTACATTATTATTATTATTATTATTATTATTTGTGTTTTGATGAATTTGATATGTAGGGTAGAGCGGGGCAAAATGGGGCAATGGGGCAAAACGTCATTTCCCAATAATTTTTGGATGCCGGAATTCGCCCTATCGGATACATCAGGTTTTTCTGCTCAGTTTTGCCAGTCTATTGGATCTTGTCTGATCCAAAAATGATTGGAAAATGTAGTTTTGCCCAAAAACCCCGTTTTGTCCCGTTGCCCCATTTTGCCCCGCTGTGCCCTATATATATTGATTATACCTTCGTAGGATTAAGACCATCAACCTGCTCCAAATACATTTCGTCAACTTTGTACAAGTGAGGCAATGAGACCACCATTGGTACACCAAGGCACTTAAACAGATCGTAAAGTCCTTTCTTGGGACATTTATCATCACTGTCGCAGAAGCATTTCCCTTCGGGTTCGTTGCTCAGGTCACCGAAATCGGCGACGTAATGGTTCGTATGGATTCCTAGTACCAAAAATTATTGTCTAGCTAAATTCAACTTCAGAAAAGTACCGATCGTCTGGAGTCAACACTTCAATCGATAATCGATAGTGATTGTAAGTAGAGATTTCTGTTACAAAAGATTACAAACCTCCGACTGAAGTAAATGTACCATCCCAATAAGTACCCAGGCTTCTACATAAATCCGGGGCGAATGATACGATGTCATTTTCCTTGGGTATATACGGGGCAAAGATCGTGCCATCGGTACCGTTGAACACATTGCAGCGACTTCCCTCTGCCCAGACCGCTTGCTGTGGTTCACCGTTGTATTCGACTACCGTACCAACTTGCATGACGTTCTTCAAGCCGCGAATTACTCGTAGCCTATTGGTATTCACAGTTCCATTTCTCTATAAATAAATTAATAACAAAAATGCACTAGTAACAAAATATCAATAATGATAATAATGTTAAGGAGGTTGGAGCGAGTGGTGTTCATTCCGCTTAAATTCGAGAAATTCGGGCAAGAATTGCAAACACTTCCCAATGTTATAAAAATCTGAAAAAATTGAGTTACCACATATTTTGATGAACAATTTTTTTTCAAGAATTTGTTAATAACATTTTGAAATTATTATTATGCAAAATGAATCTTTTCAGTGCCTATAATAAATATGAATTTTTTCAGATTTTTATAACATTCGGAAGTGTTTGCAATTTTTGCCCGAATTTCTCGAATTTAGGCAAAATGAACACCACTCGCTCCAACCTCCTTAATAACAGAGATGAAAAATGTTTTTCAATCACCGGTCCGAACACCGCAAACTTGTAGCGATTTTCTCCTAGGTGAAAGAGATCGGTACTGTCTTGGAGAAAAGAACAAATGGCAGTTCCGGCGAAGTCTTTTACGTTACAGTCAATCAGCAATCCGCTGAAAAACAGCTCTTGAGGTGTCGTTTCGATGAAAATTGATGGAGGCTTCTTGAAGATGCTGTCCATGCCTTTCCCTGAAAGTGACCGTTAGTTGGACATCGTTCGTAACCATCGCATCAGGGACTTTCCACGAATTGATAGGTGCACAATTACATTGAGTGCACCACACATCCTTTGCAATTATTCGATTGAATTGCGCATGCGTGGCGGATCCAAAATCATCAACGTGACCGTTCGATGTCCTTCATTTTTTTTGGTAGATTTTTATCAGGTATAGCTACGTAACGTGTGTGCGTGGTTGATTCCAACGTTTCATGAGATTTCGCGAGCGATAGTGTTGTCTACATTTTTTAAAGTCAATATCAGATTCGTAAACGTATCGTTTAAGATTAAATGACATTCCTCAAAAACATCCTAAATGGTAAAGTCGTAGAATTGTTTTCACCGTCGTGATCGTTTGGAGCATCGTTATAAAGAAAATGATTTCAGGACTCTCGAATTTACAGGTGCATAATTAAATTGAGTGCACTACAACATCTTTTTTAAATTATTCGATTGAATTGCGCATGCGCGGAGGTCCAAAATCATCGGCACAACCGTTCGAAGTCTTCCTTTTTTCATGAACTATTATCACTTATACATTTTTTTAGATATCGCGAAAAATAATGTTGTCCATTTTTTAAAATTGATAGCAGATTTCAAAATGTATAATTTAAGATTAAATTGTATTTCTGGAAAAACCATCTTAAATGGTAAAAACGTCGAACTTGTTTCAGCGTTGTGAGCTTTTGAGGCATAGTTAAACATACAATTATCTTAGGTCCCACGAATTTTCAGGTGCATAATTAAATTGAGTGCACTACAACATCTTTTTACATTATTCGATTGAGTTCCTCCTTTTTTTATGGACTGTTATTAGTGATACGTTTCGTGAGATATCGCGAAAGATATTGTTGTCCAGTTTTTAAAGTCAATATCAGATCTCTAAACGTGTCGTTTAAGATTAAATGGCATTCCTGGCAAAACCATCTTAAATGGCAAAGACGTCGAACTTGTTTTAGCGTTGTGAGCCTTCGAGTCATCGTTATACGTAAAATGATCTCAGTGTGCAAAACATCGACTTTTGGCTATTCGGCCATCGTACCCACGACGCTTATCATAGATGCCTTATCTCTCATTGTCGCCATTACGACACTCAGCATAAACAAGTGTGGGACGGTGATTATTTCGTTTCCCGTGAGGGGGGCGCTCTTCTCAGCATTGAATATCCAAGTCGTTTTTGTACTGTACTCGACCGTATCGTCTTCTTCACGGTCTACCAAATCCACCTTTTCCAGCCATTCACTGCGGAAACCGGAGTACGAAGGAAATCATAAGTTACAAAACACCGAACAGACCCAAGGAAGATAATGGACAGTAACATGTAAAATAAGAATTTTGGTTTTTCTCACTCGTAAATGAAAGGTCCAACTTCGTCGACTATCGGCTTCTCGCCCTTCGATGTTTCCATCGGGTTGGTCACATTGAACACGTAGATTCTGAATTCCAGTGGAAAGGGCAACTTGGCCCACATCTCTCTTATATCGGAGCCGTCTGCCAATTTTGACGCCTGTTTGTGGCGATTAAAATAAAAATAAATTTACGTCTTTAAATCACACCAATGAAAAAACAGAACCGTTAAATTCAACATTTTTAGGGGCATAAAATAAAGTTTGGTTTAATACACGGGCAATTAAAATGGGCGACTCACATTAATTACATTAAAATTGAATTCGCGCTGATAATTTTTTTAAAGATTTCATTTTACTGAGAAAAAATACGATGTCTTTCTATCGTATTACCGTGAAATATTGCGTCACCGTCAGCGCACCGCATCATCGTCGAACCATCAATTATTAAATGACAAATAACATGCACTTTGCAGATTCAATGAGTCATGGCCTGCATTGAATATTTAGTCGAAGACGGTGAAACACGAAAGTTCAAGGCACTGTTCGACATGATAGCGCCGCCGTCAATCGTTACATAAAAAATTCACACGATGGTATATGGAAACGTGTCGGATTTTCCGGCATACAATATTCACTATGTACGGACGGATACTTAATCGCGATAACGACGTCATTTATTATTAAGAATTTCTTATCGGGCCGTTTAAATTTTACGAAATTTTGGATTCAACAAATGTTACCCAAAATCCGAAAGCAAAAATGAAACACTATACTTTCTCACATTGTGCTTCGTGAACGATATTTTTGGGACAGATAAGGGAACTAGCCAAAAATTAAATTATGACATTGGCTAAGACCAAATGGATTTCCGGACAATACAGTTTTCTATCACTCGTGCAAGGATGATACACAATGGTATATGGAAATGCATTGGATTTTCTGACTTACAATATTCACTATGCACGTACGGACACTTCATCGCTATAACGATGCAATTCATGATTAATAATGTCATATCGAGCTGTTCAAATTTTATGCAATTTTAGATTTAAAAAATGTTACCAAAATTCCAAAAGCAAAAATGAAACATTGTACTTTCTCACATTATAAATCGCAAACGATTTTTCTGGCCAAATTATGTACGTGACAAAGCATCGATATTATATTAAGAAGAAATGTATTTCCAGACAATATAATCTTCTGTCACTTGTGAAACGATGCTACACGATGGTATAAGAAAATGTGTCAGATTTTCTGGCTTACAATATTCACTGTGCACGGACGGACATTTAATCGCTATAAAGGTGCAATTCATGATTAATAATCTCATATCGAGCTGTTTAAATTTTATGCCATTTTGGATTTAAAAAATGTTGCCAAAATTCCGAAAGGAAAAATGAAACACTATACTTTCTCACATTATGATTCGGGAACAATTTTATTTGTCAAGTTATGAACGTAGCAAGGCATCGATATCAAGCTGAGAAGAAATGGATTTCCGGACAATATCGTCTTCTATCACTCGTGAAACGATGGCACACGATGGTATAAGGAAATGTGTCCGATTTTTGGACACTTAATCGCTATAACGATGTAATTTATAATTAATAATTTCTCATCGAGCTGTTTAAATTTTATGAAATTTTGGATGAAAAAAATGTCGCCAAAGTTGAGCCAAAATGAGACACTATACTTTCTTACATGATGTTTTGTGCACAATTTTATTTTACGAAATATGGATCTATCCAGGCATCGATATCAGGCTGGAAAGAAATGGATTTCCAGTCGCGCGTAAAACAATCGTCGAAATCACGAAAAATCTGTTCACTTGTCTATCGACATTCTGATGGATGCTTCTGCATATACAGCAAATCCTTACGCAATCCGATGGGATTTCGGAAAATTGCACTCACCTTGTGGATCTGCGACTTGAGTATCGGTGGAAAAGCGATGCAGAAAAAAATAATACCGAAGGCGAACATCACGCCTCCGGCGATACCGAGTTTCTTAGGAAGCGCCATTGCACGGATACCTCCTTTGCGTCCACTGACGCCTCGTCGCAAATAAAATAGTTAATTGCGTTTAAATTTAAGTTTTTTAATAATCTTTCAAAATCGATCATATCGATTCTTAAAACTTATTAAAATTGCATTCCATCGTGCTGAGGAGTACGATGAGAGATTAAAAAAAAGAAGGTTGCACACCTGCTCAACGCGTTCCGGCCGATAAAACGGGTCGTGAGGGTGACAGTACCGAAATAAAAAATTCGAAATAACAGCGAGTATTTGCCGATGACCGAGGTGCGTATCGACGTCGAGATTTTGTTGGCTGAAAAAAATCGCATCGGCCGCGACAACTTTCGAGACCCGTCAGAACGTACTGTCAAGCGTGATCTGAATAGACAATGGTTGTTCCCCACCTTTGCGATGAAATTTCTTGAACATTGTTGCGTGCTTGCGCAGTCCCTCAAGACCTTCCCATACACCTATGTGTCGCGCATTGTGCATACACACGTATACACGGATTTGTGAACGACTCATGAATAAAAAAAATTGACAGACGGCGTCACTCCGACAACCACGTACTTGTCACCGCTCGCTACCGATTCGCCGCTTATTTCGACGCGGCAGTCATATCTGTCCTTAAACCTGGCGCGCCAATGGCAGTAGGTAAAAGGTTTGCGTTACTAATATTAAATAAATATTTAAAAGGGGGGGGGGAAATGCAAATAAAAAAAATATATATATCTTAAATAGGAAAAATCCTCGCCACGTTACTGACTGTCACGTTTTGCCGTCCGAAAATAATTAAAATTAGATATGTGAACAATTTTTTTTATTTTAACATTTTTTTGCGTCACTAATGGCAAGTAAATATTAAAAAGGAAAAATCTCCGCCATATTACCAACTGTAACGTTCCGCCGTCCGAAAATAATACAAATTACAGATACAAGCAATTTTTTAATAAAAAAAATATTTGTTGGGTTTCAATAATTTCCTTAAGTAAAGGTCGTCTGCATCACTAATGGGAAGTAAATATTAAAGAGGGAAAATCATCGTCATATTATCGAGAAATCATTTATTGATTCGAAACAATTAAATCATATCGCACCCCTAGAACAACAGTGTAACATCTCTTATGGGGATTGCCATATAAGTTGTTACACTGTTGTTCTAAGGGTACTATATATATTTCTCGAGTCTTTCTTGTTCTACACGAGTATTTGTAGGACGATATAGTGAGCATAGATACGTTTTGAAAATTAAATGGGACAAGCTCCAACCACACACATAAAACCATTACATTCGAAGTGTTTTGTAGATCTAGATTGACCAAGAAAGTAATAAAAAAAATCAATGGTAATGTAGGGTAGAGCGCGGCAAAATGGGGCAACTGGGCAAAACGGGGTTTTTGGGCAAAACGTCATTTTCCAATAATTTTTGGATGCCCAAATTCGCCCTATCGGATACATCAGCCTTTTCTGTCCAGTTTTGCCACCTTGTCCGATCAAAAAATGATTGGAAAATTTAGTTTTGCCCAAAAACCCCGTTTTGCCCCGTTGCCCCATTTTGCCCCGCTCTCCCCTACATATAAGGTTTAGCAGGTGGTGACGCATGCAGTCATTCGATAATTTATAGCGGTTTTAAAGTAGACACTCGCGACACACGCAGCAACAATACCGAGGTCATATATTTGAAGAAGCAGCGATTTCTTAAGTGACTCTTTTGCTGCACACGGGGAGTCCTCCGCGGAATCGATCCTCGTTCCCGGTTTAGCCGTTGTGAGGGAAGATGGGGGTGTCCCGGACAATGTCACCAGGTCGTTGGTGCGGCGAGGGTCGATGGCCAGTCCACGGTGATTACAGATTTTACCCTTCTATTTTCGCCTCCTAAAAAAGACATGACACTCGAATGATCGAGATAAGTATATCGCAATAATCGAAATCGAGAAACCAGTTTTCGTAGCCAATCGGGATCGTTCGTTTCATTAGCAAGATTGGCACACCTAATCTAAAAAGATTCCCCTCTTTAAAAAATTCGTGTAATTCGAATGATCGAGATAAATACATCGAAATAATCGAAATCGTGAAGCCGGTTTTCGTAGCCAATCGGTATTGTCTGCTTCATTAGAAAGATCGGCACGCCTAACATAAAAGATTCCCCTCTTTAAAAAACACTAAATGTACTTCATTCTGACGACATGAACATTTTTAAAAATAAAATGTTTAGTTAATTAAATTTATCCGCGAATCGTGCGACTTGCATCTCAGTGGGCTCGGAACAGCATTGCTAGTCGGAACTCACAAGCTTGGACAAATGTACAACAGTGCGTTTTCATTCTTAAATAAGTATTAAATTATACTAAACATATATCGATATCGTCAGCATGAACCATTGTATTGATGAAAAGAAAAAAATTATACTTTTGTTTAGTTTTTTTTTCTTAAATCCACCCGGTTATTCCGCAATTGCTAACTCTCGATTTTTCATCCGTTGCATCCTAGAATTACCTTTGTTGATTTATCCTGATTTGAGGTAGAATTATATAGAAAATTAAGTAAATGCCCATTGGTTTATTCCTAACTCGACAATTTATGAAAATGTTTTGTTTTCATCAAATTATAATACTCTATGAAAGTTTGTCAGGATTTATTACGAAAACCATGTTTGAAAATCTCATTCCAAAGGTTTTAATGCACGTGTTGAAACAGTTTCAGTTTTCAGTTTGACAATACGACGCGTTTCTAATTGTTAGAAAACAGTCTCTAAAAGTGTCACAAAGTGGGCCGTTTACCTTACATTGTCCCCAAATAATTGGGACTACTTCTACGAATAAAATACGCTCAGCCGTCCTGCACTGATAAAAAAGTACAGTTAAATCAACTAAGATTCGGGCAGGGGCGTTCAAATAAATATTTAATTGGTCCAACAAAATATTTGAATGACCCAAAAATATTTTGGTGAAATCACCCGATAAATTGTTTAACCAACTAATTTTTAAGCTGTATCAACAAAATCTTTAGTTGAACGTTCTTGTCCGAATCTTAGTTGATTCAACCGTATTTTTTTATCAGTGTGAGGTGCTTTCGATTTAGGGTTGCTTCATTCTTACAACGTGACCGCGCGCATGCGCACCATCATTATAACGGTAAATCGAAAGCACCTATGTCAGCGTGAGGGCGCTGTGACGTTATGGGTGCATGTGAACCGTTGACGAATTATGCAAAGATTCGAATGATATAATTATAAGATAATATAAGAGGTAACATGTTAGAGGACTTGATACACTTAGCAGAATTTTTCGAGACGTTTAATTGAATGGTCAAAATGATAAAACCGGGCTTTCGGTATGATTCACCTTCGCCTGGTTAAAAAAAGAAATGGTTTAATTTTGTGTTCTATCGATGCTTTTTTGACCGTCGCAAATTACACTCCTCGTTTCAGTGTTGAGGCTCGGCATCGTTGTTTCGGATACTAAATTCACTAATCGAGTTCCTACTGTTTTTATCTGCAAAAAATATTTATTTTAAATGTAAGTTATAAAAAACAACTAAATTTTTAAAAAATCGTGAACGGCGTCGAAAATGCGAAACCTCTGAGGAAGTCAGAATAATTTAGTAATGTTGGTTGAGCAAACACAGTCCATTAACGGGGTAGTAAAGATATACCGTGCTTGGTCGCGTTGAAGGTGATGTGAAACATGCTCTGGTGACGTGAAATTGTCTCTGTCGTCCTATCTCCCTCCTTTGCTACCACTATCGACCCTATCGTTCTCACACCCGCATGCATCCACCTCGTATCATAAACTGCTAGTATGTAGAGAAAATTCAATATAGAGCTTGTTCGCGTGGCCTCAAGTTCGCCACGCGGTCTCCGTGACAGATCCAACACCTGCCGTCGAGGGTGAAGGTGGAAAATGTAGGCGGTTCGAGACTATGTACTCTACATCTATAAATCAATTTAACCTGAGCAGTGAAAGTAATGTTCATTGTCAAGCTATATACATCCCGCGGTCGAGGTCTACTCGGCGAGACACTTGCTTCGCAGTCGACGGTGATCCCAAAAATCCCGATATAACGTTTTGAACCTTGTTGCTTAATAAGCTTTGGATTATATTCGTATCATAATTTTATTATTTTTAATAGTAATAGCCTCACTATAAAAATAAATTGCAAATTAAATATACTGGAACTTGAAATTTGCCAACATTACTCATATTAATTAAACATTAATGTACTTTGTTTGTAAAATAAAACCTTGGTTTTCCAAAAAACCATTTTTTTGAAAAAATTGTAAGGGCACCCCCTTTGCATTTTCGGACTTTCAAAATGGCCAAAATTGTTTTTGCGAGATATCGAATTTCTGCCACCGCCATTCGATTC
>JAPYZD010004929.1:0-10572 GCA_030522725.1 Ichneumoninae sp. B BG-2022a | reverse complement strand
AATAATAATTGCAAAATGTTATTAACAAATTCATCAAAAAATTAATTGGTTAACAAATTACCCGGCAACAAAACTTTTTTTTAATGAAAATGATTCGTTCATTTTTCTGAAAACGTGTGAATTTTTTCAGATTTTTAAGTAATCGTTGATTTTTGTTCTGTACAAAAAATAAAAAATCAACGATTACTTAAAAATCTGAAAAAAGTTTTGTTGCCGGGTAATTTGTTAACCAATTAATTTCTTGATGAATGTGTTAATAACATTTTGCAATTATTATTATGCAAAATTAATCTTCTCAGTATCTTTAGTATACATGATTTTTTTCAGATTTTTATAACATCAAGAAGTACTTGCAATTTTCTCTTATTGTTGTCGAACTTATGCGAAGTCAGCGCGCAGCGAGACTCCCTCCTTAAGGTAAAGTTAAACACGTTCTCTGTCGCTCCACCGTAAGACCAATGCCAAGTGCGTCACGTGACTTTCACTTCACCTTAAGGGGAAGTGAAATATCGCGGTAGGTAATGAAAACTGTATTGAACTTTTCTCAATGGTGCTAATTTTTTTGAGGAGAAAGCAAATTCGAGCCGTATGCGCACAGTAATTTCGCATCCGACCCGAATTAATTCTTTTCTCAAAAAAATGAGCACAATTGAATAAAGTTAACTTGAAAATTAAAACTGTAACGACTGTAGACAGTTGAGGAAAAATAATATTGCCTTTCCCTATGTCTGTCAATTCCCGAAGGGAGGAAAATTTTCTTTTTCCTTCATTGTATCTTGTTTTAAAACGATTTTCATTACAGATTTTCTTATCGACCGGATTAAGGACTAAGGTGAAACTCTCTTGTCTGCCTACACCGTGCCCAGCTGATAACAAAAATTGTAACGAATGCCGGCGTGAGGCTGCAGACCCACAGTTTTGCGCACGCTTCGCCTCGCGTGCGTAAAACCCCCCACACCTTGTGAAATAAAATGTTGTACGACACTCGTGCGAAAAACGTTTTCTTAACGCGTGTGATTGTAAAATTCGCCTTGTGTTTACACACTAGTATCGCAAAAAAAGCGTGTTGCGCACTAGTATCGTAACTAGTTGGTAATGGTTTTAAAACGGCTTTCATTACAGGTTTTGTTACCAACGGCGGAATTTCACATAAGCTTTTAACGCGTTGGATTAATCAATTTATCGCTGAAGGCGTACGGAACAACCGTTACCCATATCGACAGTCGAAGTACCTTGACACTCGAGTGCACTTTTGGGGAACACAATAGTAAAGACCAGCTACGGTTACGGCGCGATACGACAATTATCCGCTCGGTAGCATCGAGTCGCCACCATTCCGGGATTCTGTAACATGCACCAGGTCATTCTCCGGACTGTGCACTCCTCACTGTGTCTCTCCGAATATCGGCGAGCGCATCAAGAGTCACGTGGTACGCTCTCGCCGTTCGCATATCGCGAATTCATCGTTGCATCGATGATGATTTTTTTTTTGCCATCAAACGAGATCCTCCTTCTGACAGTCGGGATTGTCGTGCTGTTCGGCCGACTGATTTCCCTTCTTCGATTCGATGAGCGAGCTGTAGAAAGTGTCCATCACTTTCGATTTCATCGACGATCGTCTCTCGTTCAAGAAGCTCAGCCTCCTCCTCTGCATCTCCGTGTCCAACCATTGGGCCGAACTGTTCGATCCCTGCGGATCGTAGAGAAGTATCTTCACGACGCTCCAGACGAGAAATATCGCGCCGCCGAAGAACAGAGCGTAAGTCGCTACCTCCTGAACGACGGGAAGCACGTTCAAGTACAGTATCATTCGATTGTTCAGGCTGTCCGGCAGTTCGTACATTCCCTGAAATAAGATAAAAGCGCAAACATTATGTCAGGTCTTTCCTTTCCCTGTCAATGGGTCGCTGATAACGACGACATTATTTATCGTAAAATTGAACTAGATTCTTTCCTGTCTTCAGTAAAATGACTACATTGCTTCCGTGCAGCACGGTCGGAAAATCGCCTATTATTTATCAATGATGATTATTAACCTGTGCGCATGCACAGTAGGGGAGACCAGGGACATAAGTAACATGGGTCAATTGTAAGAAGCGGCTGCGCAACGCTGCGCATGATCGGACGCATCGGATATGAAGTGAGCAACATTATAGACATCACCTTATGGCCATGCAATCACGTCATAGCTGAGTTTTCAATACCAATTCGCCGAAATCAAATGTGATTCGCGAGTGCAGAAGTGATTTTTCGGCTGTTCGTATCGCGTAAGCTAGGCAACACATTACTAAATATTAGTGCAAACAAGCACAAGGAATTGAAAGGTACATTTTTGCAGAACATTTTGATCGTTGAGACGATTCATTTTAGATTGTTATTAACCGATGCCACAATAACTTTGCTAATAATCATCTGTGGGGTCGATTGTAACAGTCGATCCGATTGTAACAGTCAATTGTACCAGCAATAATTCATTTCTACCAATGCCAATACCAATACCAATATATTTGATTTATTTTATTCTTCCATTCTAAGCAATCAGCGATAATTTATACACTTATAATTTATAACCAACCAATTGCGGACTATGACGTTTATAGTAGGGCTGTATAGTTAGGCCAGCTAAAATGTCTTAGCCGGGTAAAACAGCTTAGATGGCTAATACATTTTTAATTTTTTTAATTCAAATAAAAAATTTTCTGTGATAATGCACCCCGGTTCTATTGTTAATAGCGGTCGGCGAAGGATTTCATTGGTACAGGAGGATGTTACAAATGACCCCACTACCGGTTACAACTGACCCCACCGCGGCCCAAATTCTTACCCAATTTCGTTTGTGTTTAAAGGGGCGGTGTTCGCAATTCCGTGCTACTTTCTGCTTGAAATTTTTTAACTAAATACCTAAAACTAGGTTAATGGTACACCATTGGATGCCGAAGCGTTAGACTCTCGGGTTTGTTGGTACAAAAATAAAAAAGGATTTTTGTTGCCTTTGTCCCCGGTCTCCCCTACTGTTTCGTTACCCCCTAAGGGTCATTAATCCTGGGGGAGTAATGGTCACTAGCGAATATGACGATTTTGCGACGCAAGAAATGTGATTATTTTAAAGAAGTCGAAATTAGTTATTTACTTCACTCTGTGTGAAACTTGGTACGATACTCGCACGAAAAACTTTTACTTAACTTGTGTGATTACAACGCTTGCCTTCGGCTCGTGCCGTAAACTCGCACTCGTAAAATAAATTTGCTTACATTTTCAATGCGGGAATTCACGATTCATATCAATTACTATACGGCGTTCCGTGAAGGCCTGAGTTCATACGAATATTTTATACCAAAAATAAGCGACGATTTTTTCGTGGAACGATACTTACAATTTCGAACCACAGCAGTGGAAGTACAAGGTCTGAGAATCCATCAGTATTAGCGACTCTGCTGATATCCTGCAGAGCCATGTTTATTTGGAACCTAAAGGCAAGATCCACCGGAAGCCCAGATGTCGGTTGTATGAAGAAATACGATTCGTGCTTTTCCGCGTCTGGCGCGAGACCCTCGACACCATCGAGGACCGACGGGTCGGTCTTGAAGAAGTGCGGATAAGACAACGCGATCGGAAAACCTGTAAAGATTGCGAAATAATTATTAATTTTTGTGAATGATTAATTATTGTGAAATATTAATTATTGTGAATTCGTATTTATTGTGAAATATTAATTATTGTAAATTCGTATTTGTTGTGAATGATTAATTATTGTGAAATTATTATGGTGACGATTGTCCGATCGAGACGATGTTGGACTCGGAGCACTGATCTATTACGCGCGACAAAAATGTTTTTGTAAATCCGAGTCGTTTATTTGTTTGCTTTTTTCTCCTTCGATTTTCCTCCAGCAATTGATCGAGCGTGTCGAGGTCGTCTCGAGCATCGTCGATTCGCGACTTAATCATTTTTTCAATAACGCGCGTGCCAACGATCGTCGTTGAGACGGATAATTCTCCGTGCAAGAGTCATAATAATTGACGAAGGATAAAATGATTAGAATGGAGATCGGTCCGATCGCGCGATACATGCATGTAGAAATAAAATCGTTTCCGTTGATGATGAGCAATTATCCAACCGAGTGTTTTGTTATTACTATAATTTATGGCAAGCGACGCCCGAGATCATTCTCGCCGTCACTCACCGTAATAACAATCCGTAACGTCGATGAGCCCCACGGGCAGACAACGTCCATCGCGGCAGAAACACTTGTTGTCCGGGTTGTTCGCACCGTTGTCGAGCTCGTTCTCCATGAATTTGTATGTATAAGCGTGAAGACCCTTGACTTCTTTTTCTCCAATGCGAACCTGACAATGTAAGCGGACAGACGATTACTACATTTATAAATTTGCCCGATGAATTATCGGTTTTGTACTTTACTTGGGGACAAATTATGATATGGTCAGGGAGTGTCAGGAAAAAGTCGGAGAATTTTCTTCAACGTTTGTAAGTCGCCACCGAGAATAATGTAGAATCCAACATTGAGGGTCGGTAGAAGGGGTTTGTAACATTCTTTCAATTCAATTCTAAGATCAATTTGTAAGATACTGTTGTTGAGCAAATAATGACAATTATTCTTAGGTCGAGACATCGACGAATTTTCCGAATAAATTACGGCGTTTGAATTTTACTCAGGATAAATTATAGGCTTTAAATTTTACTCAGGGATAAATTATGAGGTTTAAAATTTACTCAGGGATAAATTATCATTCGGTCAGGGATTTTCAGCGAAAAATCGGAGAACTTTTTTTCAAAGGTTTTCAGTCGCCTTTGAAATGCGACTATGAATAATGCACAATCGTACATTAAGGATCGATAGCCGGGGTTCAATTTGTAAGATATTTTGGCTGGGTAAAGGAAAATTACAAGTATTCTTAGGTCGAGATATCGACAAATTTTTCCGATAAATTACAGTGTTTGAATTTTACTCAGGATAAATTATAGGGTTTGAATTTTACTCAGGATAAATTATAGGGTTTGAATTTTACTCAGGATGAATTATAGGGTTTGAATTTTACTCAGGATCAATTATTGCGTTTGTATTTTACTCAGGATAAATTATCATTTGGGCCGGGATTTTCAGTGAAAATATGGAGAAAAAAAAATTCAACGGTTTTCAGTGGCCGCAGTGATTAATGCACAATCGTACATTGAGGGTCGGTACAAATTGGCTGAGCAAATAAGGATAACTATTTTTCGAGGTCGAGATATCGACACTCACCATGTGAGCCGCGCGGCAGAGACTCTTCCTGTAAAACAGCAGAGTATCGTTCGGCTCTATATAACCGGGAAACTTTGCACCGTCGCTGGCGCCATTAACGTTTGCGCATTCTCCAGTCCATTGAGGCAAATCCGTCTTCCCATTGAATTTATCTAGGAGACCGGCCCGTCTCACGTCGTCCGCGCCGGTGTAAACCGTTTCGAAATCTCCGTCGAAGTCATACATCTGAAACGGTTGAAAACAAATCGTAGAATGCATAAAAAAATAAAATTACATTATTGCCAAGCAAAGTTTTACGCGCCCACTCGCACCCCGTTGATGGCTCCGCTACCCATACAGTACAAAATATTTTGACAACATGTCAGAAATATTTTCAATCTTTCAAATATTCTCTCGAAATATTGCAATGAAACATTTCTAAAATATTTCAGAAAAATACTTCATCTTTCGTACATCTGAAATATCTGTGAAATGTTGAAAAAATATTTTGAAGGCGAATATTAGCAGATGTGTACTACGTTCAGAAGGAACGAAAAATAAAAAATGCCATGATTCGTGGATATATTTTAATACAGTTCGACTATTTAATGTGCCTGTTATGAATTATATAACTACACGTTATTGGCACTCTTGAAGGTGCTCACAGGAATCCCGTAGATTAAGTGCTCGAGGCAGTACATGTGTTAAAAATAATGAACAATATCTACAGCACTAAAATACTGATAATTTCTTGAGTATTTCAGGAAGATATCTATTAAATATTTTACCAACATTTAAAAATATTTGTAAAATGTTTTAAAAACATTTTAACGCAATGTATGAGAAGGCAAAAAAATATTTTCAAAATGTTGGTAAAATATTTTGTAATATTGGTAAAATATTTTCAATATTTCAAAACAATATTTTCGGAACATTTCAGAAATACTGCGGTGGCCGTCGGCAGGCTTCGATAGACTAATGCACAATGTTCAAAATGTTAACTTGCTCTACACTTGCGTATAACCTTTATTTTAATGTTGTTTTTCCTTAACCATCGTTTGTCATTTCAACCAAGGTTGTATATTCTTATTTATTTGAGTTGCATGGGGATCGCTCAAGTCCATCAAAACACAGTTGCACAATGGTTAAAAGTTTGAACAAAGCGATCGGTCTCATTTCAGTATATCCGGAGTCCAGTCATAGTCCTTGCAACGCGCAGATGCATGTCTAGTCAACCCAAGTGCGACTGCGACTACGATGCAACTCCGAATCCGTGGTTGCACCAGTTCCGCTAGGGTCATAAGTAGATTCCTTCTTACCCTATCTATAAGTCCCAGCTTGTCGAATTTTATCCACGACGGCGAGAGCGTGTTTCCGAGGGTGACGAGAGCGGACTTGTAGCCGAACATGAATTCCTTCGCGGTCATTTTCACCAGTGGCTGGGTGTCGGTTTGCCTGATGAGAATGTTCAGTCCCCATAACGATAAGCGCGATGAGTCTCGCATCACGTTCGCGATACTCTGTAAAATGATAAAATACGTTAATACATAATACATACATTTTTTTAATACTTTAATCAATGAATTATGCATAAAACCTTTTTTTAGACAACTACGATGAGTCATGTCGGTTGAGAATTTTTTGTTAGACAAAGTGGACAATGTACTCAGGCTCGCGCAACAGTCGATCACCTTCGCTTTTTTCGAGTTGTCTTTGTTCTTAATTTTTTTTTTAGTTGAAGTGGAAAATGCAAAAACAAGTGGTCTCATCGCTCTTCGCATTGATTACCGTGATTAGATTCGAGCACCGAATTCTCTTACGTGGCGGGCGAGCCGTTTACTGTTCGCGATTTGTATTATTCATTACTTGATGACGGTTTTTCTACGCCCACGGCAAGTTTGTCGCGTGATTAACCGTTCTATCTTTCACCCTTCGTAGTTTTCACTTTTTTTTCTTCTTTTTTATCAATCTTCCCGTTGCTCTCTTGTTTTCGCTTGTTATCTCGACGGCTCCGCGAAACCACCCAGAAAAAAAATTATATAAAATTCATTCACAATGCGTTCATTCGCGTTGCCTGATAATTGATTTTCGATTCTTTCGTAAAAACAAACGAAAAAATTGTTTGTATATTTCGAAAAAAACGAACAAAAAAGTATATTTTTTTAAATATTGTTTTGCCCAAAAAAACGATACGACAAACTGCAATATGTACAATGTGTTCCTTCATATCGCCCGATAATCGCTTCTCGGTCCTTTCGTAAATCAAACAAACAAAATTGTCTGTTTCGTTAACAAGAATAAAAAAAAAATCTTTAGTTATCGTTTCGCCAGAAACTGCGATTGTTAACCCGATCTATCGATTACTTCAGCAAACATCTCCGTAAAGATCCTATTATTAACGTGAATCGTTATAAAAATATTAAATCCGCTAATAACGCACATACAACTCGGATACTATGTGGATAAACGAGATAATCATTACGTCTACGCTATAAACCGCGAGTTACGTTTCCAATTATTGTTTCATCGCTTCGCTTAGCACACTCATAAAGAAACAGCAAATTGCTTAATCCCGGCAGCCCGACTTTTCGCATATTTTGCGAGCGAACGGATGGACGATTAGCGAGACAATAAATAATCGATTAAAAATATCTTGGCGAACAATCGCGATAGCTATGACGCGGAACTTTATTGCGGCGATCCGATAGCTAATTGCACCGTATACAATTTTTTTTGCTTATAATTTTTTTTGAAATGCAATTATACCTTTCGGTAGATAACGAGTATTATCGTTTCCCTGTTAATGAATAACTTAATAAATAAGCTATAATAGGTAATGGTCTTCTCTCTAGGTCAATTTTTCTTTCCGTCAACGTACGACTAACAAGTGTTATGCAAGTCTTATTATAACGATCGGCTTGACCGACGCTGGCTCGATGGACCGATGGAATTTTTTTATGCTAGACGTTCCAGAACGTTCACTGCCCGTTCGCTAGCAA
The DNA here is from genome assembly GCA_030522725.1 of Ichneumoninae sp. B BG-2022a. Taxonomy (NCBI): domain Eukaryota; kingdom Metazoa; phylum Arthropoda; class Insecta; order Hymenoptera; family Ichneumonidae; species Ichneumoninae sp. B BG-2022a. The sequence goes on along the minus strand of JAPYZD010004929.1, from coordinate 2,334 downwards.
ACTGGGAGCAAACCCGTCGCCGTGGACCGCGAGGCGCGATGCATGAAATTATCGTGAGCGTTTCCTACTTCGATACAAATCTGGAGCGTTCGATGCGCATGGCCCTTCCTTCCGTACCTTAATCTTTAAAATAGTTCCTGCGGTACAGTCAAGACAATCGAGTACCTGTATTTTAAAAATTGCTTGTGCACGTTTTAAAGGAGACATTTTTGTGAAATAAGGTAGATGTAGATTAAAGAGTTCATACATTATATAAAAAAATGTACAGCATTGAATTTACAGAAAAATAATTCGGTTAATGCCAATAAATCCACGGGCATATTTTGACGCAATATTTGTGAAGCCACACCCAGAAAAAAATTATTTGTCGGCCACCGTTTATTTGGTTTAAGTAAAATATTTATTTGATGTAAATAAATATTTATTTCATTTAAGTAACTTATTTACTTAAATTAAATAAATATTTATTTAAATTAAATAAATATTTATTTAAATCAAATAAATATTTTACTTAAACCAAATAAACGGTGGCCTTCAAATAAATCTTTTTTCTGGGTGCAAATTTGTAAGTTTGCTCCGTTTTTGATGAGTGAAGGGTTATATTGTTTGTTGAAATATGTTTTGAATGAAATAAGTTGCTTCGTTTAGATTCTGAACCGGAAGAAGAGTTAAGTTAAGATCGTAGCTCTGCCTTTTTTCGTAAACAAATTACATTACTTTTTAGACGATGAATGTTATCATTAATGTTTTCCGGTGAAATCCCGGAGTATCTATCGAGAAACAAAATGCGCTTTTATTCGCCAAAATCGAATGAAAACTACAAATTTGACTTCATAAAAACTGCGTCAAAAATATGCCCATCCATTTATTGGTCAAAACTGAGTTATTTTTCTGTAAACTAATTCTTGTACATTTTTTTTCTCCATAAAAAGTAGGAACGCTTTCATCAACGTTCCCCTTAGTTCGCAATAATTGTCCCTTGCAAATGTGTACAACCCATTTTTTAAATATTGGTACTCTTCTGATGATTTGAATGTACCGCAAGGATTGCCTTAAAAACATCACGTGCAAAAAAAAGTCTGTGAAGTACATCTATCGACGACTACTGGACGACGTCTCGAAGCTTTGAGATCAATCCCCCCGAGGTAATCGTCTCTCGATTTATTCGCGGCACACAGAACTATCATTAATCCTACAACGGCATCTTGGGCGTATCTGTTTACGGTATGCTGGGGCTAATCATTACCCGAAGACTGTTTTTACTGCAATTTTTTTTCTAATCACTCGAGAAACTTCTAATAACTACCGATCTCTTCCTCAGAAGAAAAGAAAGAGATGCATGTACATTTTCTTCCGCACACACATCCGGACATTTTTTCTAAATGCGATTTTTCGATGTTTTGGAACATTCTGAACACGTTTTCATAAAAATCTCGAAAAATTTTTTTTTCACCATAACAAAGCTCCCTCTATGAGGAAGCAAAATAGAGCAGATGTTTGTGCTCCAAAAAGTATAATTACTGTAATGGATCAAAGTAGCCAATAGTACGATATTGTATACAGCGCGAGTGAGAACATTAAAATTGATTGAAAAATAAGGATTCTTCTTTGAAAAAACTTAATGAAAATTTATGGTACATGGGAATTTGCATTTATAAGTTTATGTATTTGCAAAAAGATCGTTATCAATGGCTTACTTCATTGAGGACCCATGCGGTAATACGAATCGACTTCCATTGCTGTTAATAAATGCACAACATTTTGGATAAACAATTGTGCACATTTAGCACCAATTTGACTAGTCTTCCGCGCAGTAGCCAGCTTAAGAGCATGTGAATTACCGCGGTCGGTAATAAAAACTGTATTCAACTTTTCTTAACCGAGCGGGTGTTTACAGTCAAAAGAAAAGTCTCACTAGAGACTTGCGTGATATCCGCTACCGATGCGACTTTTCTTTCGACCGTCACTGCCGGGACCCGTGAGAACACTTAATTACAGTTTTTGATACCGACCGCGTCCGGGTTAGGTGGAGAGGAAGGTGTACACATAACGTTAACACTTTATAAGTCACACCTTTATCCCCACTCTCAGGCGCTACCGTAGCAACTCGTAGCACCCACGCCGTGCCCATTAGTCCCGTTTCTGGAGTAATGGGTTAATTAAGGAGGGAGTCTTGTTGCGCGCTGACTTCGCATAAGTTCGACAAGAATAAGAAAAAATTGCAAGTACTTTTTAATGGTGTAAAAATCTGAAAAAAATCATGTATACTAAAGGTACTGAGAAGATTAATTTTGCATAATAATAATTGCAAAATGTTATTAACAAATTAATCAA
>JAPYZD010004928.1:0-24892 GCA_030522725.1 Ichneumoninae sp. B BG-2022a | reverse complement strand
ATTAACAAATTCATCAAAAAATTAATTGGTTAACAAATTACTCGGCAACAAAACTTTTTTTTATGAAAATGATTCGTTTATTTTTCTGAATACGTATGATTTTTTCAGATTTTTAAGTCATCGTTGATTTTTGTTCTACAAAAAAAAATAAAAAATCAACGATTACTTATACGAAGTCAGCGCGCAGTGAGACTCCTTCCTTAATAGGGATGGCCTTTGAATACTTCAATGAGGTCATATTGCTTCTAGAGTTAGCAACGAGTCCTATGTAAGTCAGGATATGTAAGAGATTATGGGTTTTTCTTTTTATTGCTGCGATGTGATAATTATATTTTATCACATAGCTAAAAAAAAAAAAAAAAAAAAAAAAAAAAAAAAAAAAAAAAAAAACTGAGTCTCCGGTGGGTGCGCAATTATAACAAGGGGAAAAGATATTGTTGAGGTGCTTCGACTCGCCGTGGGGTGATACTCGGGGTGGTTTCGGTGAAAAGAGGGATGCACTCCGCACTTATGCTATACCGCCTTCGCGAGAATAATAGCACACGGGGCTTTCGGAGCACTGTCGGCATCCCATTAGGGGGGGAGGTTGAGGTAGGTCTTCTATACATCCTGAAGTAACGACCTCATTATCAGCCACCAGCTGGCAACTAGAGTTACCCGCGATTGCGAGGGGGTGGTTGCGCATTCGACACCGATATTTATGCATGCTTTTATTAAGCTGGGAACTCGATGTTCATATATTTTACAGCCATCCTCTCCTGTGTCCCGTCGTGCCTAAATACAATGACCAAAATCGAAAAAAAATATAAGCTCCAAACTGACCTGGATTTTCATCTCGTGACCTAGTCTTAGTTTCTACAAGTAAATCGTTTCTCTTCGAATATACACTGATAGAAAAAATGTGTTTTAATCAAATAAAGATTCGGGCAAGGACGTTCAAATAAATATATCGTTGGTCGAACAAAATATTCAAATTCTTCAAACATTATTTGGTGAAAACACCCCAAACATTTCTGAACCAACCAATCTTTTAGCTGTACGAACAATATATTTGTTTGAACGCCCCTGCCCGAATCTTTAGGTAATGCAACCTTTTTTTGTCAGTGTACCCATGACATGGTGGCCGCGGTCCGGGAAAACCGGGAAAAGTCAGGGAAAAAAATCTTGCTCAGGGAATCAGGGAAATGTCATGGGAATTTCAACATTGGTCAGGGAAGAAGTAAATTGTCGCCGAACCTTTTATAAATAAATAAGAAGTACATAGAAGGGAGCCTTATAAAAAATGGGAACATTTTGAAAAAAAAAAATAATTAAATGTTAATATAATAATTAGGAATTTTCATTGGCGTTATTCATTTTTTTGACTATAAGTCGTTAGAAGTTTGGTCAGGGAACATTTTTAATTGGTGAGTGAAAAGTCAGGGAAAGGTCAAGGAATTTTTTTCCGGCGAAAAAATGGCCACCATGCATGAAAAATTCGATTAAAATGCCCTTAAAACAGAACAATCTTAGGTACATCGCTCCTTCATAATTTTTGTTTCAGTATAGTGGTTGCAAGTACTTCTTTCCGGCTAGAATCGTCCGTAAGGGTAAACAAAGTGTTGGGATTGGAGTACGCCGTAAGGTGTTCTTCCAGACTATCTGCGTCTATATGGATATGCACTCGTGTACTTTCCGCTATAATAATGTGGCGGGGCTGCGCTGCCTCGCGCCAGCGCCTGCGACGGTCTCGTTTGCATTATCCATGGGCACGTAGGTGCCACGTCGGACCCTACACTTTTTCCTCCCCGGAGCCTTAAAGAATGGAAATTTCTAGATTCATTTATTCATCGGCTGAGAGTACTCCCTGTGCAGAATATACAAGCGTGTCGAGGAAATGTCCTGCGGTCGTAAAACGTTTTGCAGTTGGCGTTACTTTATAGGGAGGCTAACTCAGCATGGAAATCTGGAAGTTCGATGATCGGGCAAATTTTTCATGTGCTTTCGTTACGTCGTGCAAAACTCGATAAACTGTAAGGGAGTCAGCAACACGGTGGGTCAGACCTTTTGGGTCAAGGCCGGACAGCGTTTTACACTGGGGACGGAGATCTCGCCTTTTACCCTTACAGTTTTATGGTTCGGATGATTTACGCGACGGAGTAAGCCCGGTAACAGGTAGAACTAGGGGGTGTAGTTGAAGGAAGGCTTTTCTGTACTCACTTGCACTCAGAAAAATAATTCATTTGTCGGCCACCGTTTATTTGGTTTAAGTAAAATATTCATTTCATTTAAATAAATATTTATTTCAATTAAGTAAATAGTTACTTGAAGTAAATAAATTAATTTTTTACTGGGTACGACGTTTGGTATGAATGCGCATATAAGAGCAGCTTTTGTTATTTAATATTAAACGTTAAATGCGATGTAACACTTAACCGATTATTCACTGCTGGTGACGTCACGCTATATACATATACTCTAGTTATAACTGGAAGCCTCACTTGCCTATATTTGCGTTCAGTGTGTATACGGGCCAAAGTGTCAGCGATTGACTGGGTTTTCCGAACAGTGTACATGCTTTCGTCACCAGTACAGGGCTGCATTTCGTTTATACCCAGTGAGTTCAGATTAATTTTAATTTTTTAATCTCAATGCGAAATATTTGTGTTCCGGTCAAAAATGTTATTCGGCAAGCCGCGATGCATGATATTTGTTTCGAAAACGTTCTCTCGACGGCTTTTCATTTTGGATACTAAATTACGATAAACCGTTTGCACCGAGCTTTTTCAATAACGCTATAATAACATCGCCGCGAAATATTTGCGCGGGGTTACCAAACATGTAGATTGTAAATAATAATAAAACACGAACGCGGAAACTTTTGGAGCGTATTTCGCAGAGTAATCATAGAAAAAGCACCAGCGGCTAAACGCCACGGGCGTTTCAATTTCAGGTATGTCGATGGAAAGTGCACGAATTGATTTTCGATTGCACGAAACGTCCTCACCGCGAGCGCTAACCCGTAATTAAGATGTGTGGGACATTGGACTATGTTATTAAACATCGACGTGGTCCGAACTATTCGGCACGCTACAGCCGTTTGCGGCAATTTTCCGGACGTCATATTAATAAAGTTACCCGGATAGGATTCTGGCGTAACGAGAAAAAAAAACGGCCCAACGCTAGTTCCGCCCTGACTGCCGTACACCAAAACATCACATCGGGCCTTCTCAGGCCGGCGTCGATGGCCACCGCGAAGCCGACGGTCCTCCCATTAATAACCACTTGGTAATTCTAGTATTCAACTGCTTGACAGAGGAAAATACAAAATTTGTCTCCGTGACGTCACTTCCGTCACATAATATCTGATTTTTTACCGCAAGTGCCGTCATACCGCAAATCGTAATTTTCTGTTTGAAAATCTCATTTTTCGAGCGGAAGTGACGTCGTACCAGAAATACGTCATTTCCCTTTTGAAAATCTCATTTTTCGACCGGAAGTGACGTCATACCAGAAAGACGTCACTCGAGGTCGAAAAGAGGGATTTTCCAGCGCGGTCCCGTAGCAGCGCCGATGTTTAAATCTCACTCGGGTAGCTTATAAACACTGGGGTAAAAGTGGGGAATATGGCCCTATCCATATATCATTGATTTACGTGTTAATCGACGTGGTCCATATTCACCACTTATATACGGTTATAAAAATTCCATTTTTAACGAAGCAACCACGATGCGTCCATATTTCTATTACAATCGACGCGGTTAGGCCATTATCGCGCGCTCCTCGTGGCCTAAACGACAAATTATAACCGAACAAATGGCGCTAGAGAGGCTCGGGTTGAAACCTTTTGCGAAGGATCCGCCGTGGTCGCCAGCTTATGCATCGAAACCGTTAACGATCTAATACGTTTCATTACATCTCGTTAAAGTGTGTATGAATATGAAGTGTATTGAGTAAGGTTGTCTATAGCATGAGTAATGATGCTGAAGTAAGGGCTTTACCTGTTATTCGAACCTGTTCAAAATAAAATTAATCAGATAGGCAGGTGTAAGCTAAGTTGGTAGTCTTAATACACCAGGATGGGGGGGGGGAGGGTTTACCGGCAGCGGTGACTTCAAAGCCCGGCTAATCTTTGACAAGTTTGAGCCGACGTTGCGACATCGGTGTCAGGAAACTTCGAGTTACCGCCGCTGCCACTCAGAGAAGTTTGGTCCGCAGTCTGGGCACTGACAAGCCTCCGGGGTGGCAGACGCTGCAACACGAATCTCTTCCGGAATGGCCTCGAAGACATCAGGCTGTTAATTACTGATTGATGGCTGCGGGGCACTTCCACCGAAATGTTTACGACGCACCCAAAACCATCGAGCGATATAGCTGCTACGTTTGCATGATGCATGGCAATTCCGGTAGCTGACATCGGTCCGATAACGAATGAGCCACATCTAGCGCTTTTAATCCTAGTTTTTCTTTTACAATTAAGTTCTTCAGTCGAGATTTTTTTTTAACCATTAGTGTGCATCAGAGATCGTTTGACCCGAACGTTATCCCGGATTTTTTGTTGCCCAACGTTAACGAAGCGCACTCTTGGGTGGGTAAAGAAGACTTTTGATGGCAATCTAACTGCGCCAGGTTAAAGTTTGATCAATTCGCTGCAAAAAGTGTCTGAACCTTTTTTTTGGGAAAAGTGCATAGTTACTGAGGTATTCGAGATCGGGGGTCAAATCGACCTCGTCTGCGGTTAATGATACGCTGCGAAACCGTGCCATACTAAGGGTTAAAGTAGTAGATGAGTAACTATGCTATTAGGCAAATTATCCGTCTGGAAACGATGATTGTAAGGTAAAGGTCCCAGTGATCGAACACGACCCAGTGGCCGGACAAAGCATGTGTGCAAAAGAGACTGGAACTGCTATCTTAGGTATTTTTACCTAAGTAAATTTACCTAAATAATAAAACCTAAATGACTAAACTGGTACTTTTACCTTAACAAAAAGTGTGATTAAATCAATAAAATGGTGTGATTGGATAAATTAAAAACGTGATTACGTGATTGCTCCGATGTAACTAATTAGTACATGCATACACGGCAATACGAGAGCAGTGGATGGTCGGGTCATCCACGGCGATGGTCATGATTACGATGCGAAGACCTTTAGCCTCCCGATACAATATCCGTACGGTCCGTAGGGATTGCGTTCCACAATTAGCTCAGCGTAACTGGCAATTTTGGCCCATTCAGACTACCATATGCCCTTACCATCTAACCTTACCACATCGTACTTTTCAAGTCGGAACACCGTCGACCGAATTCCCCAAGTATTTCCATAAAGCTCCTTGTTAATGGCCTACACGCGGCATTAACATGCAGGCGTTTTCCATTATCGGAAATGGCTTGCCGGGATAAGTCGGCGAGATGGGGTGAGAGAGTGAGTGAAATCGAACGGCAGAGAGACGTTCCCGGAAGCTTGAGAAACTTGACGAGCTCGCTAAGTGCTCGGTGCGCGCACTTGATCCGGCCTAGAGAGTACTCATCCCAAACAAGCCGAACAACATCGGGGAACACCGATCCGAGCATGGCTCTTATTATAGCACGATGCAGGAACGGCGGCCTCGAGATCAGAGCTGAAAATATCTTCTCGTATCGATCTTTTCATATCCACATATACAATATGTACATATATATATATATATATATATATATATATGTATATATATATACATATATGGGCATTACCTAACATTTGGACCGGGATCTAAACCTTCATCTTGGATTGGGCCTGTGGTTTTGTATATGACAGAACTAACTCTTAAAAGCGCTCAGATTTTTTATTACCTTTTAAAAAATTGTTTATAATTATTAATTATTAAAAAAATAAACTTATTGATCGCCACGATCTAAACATCTGAAAAAATTCTGAAAAATCTCGCGTCATGGTCAACAAATTTTGAGATTTGAGCCGGTGTGAGCCAGGCGTTCTATTTTTTTCTAACGTTTTTCGAAAAAAAGCACAGTAAAAAAATTAGAAAAGAAAATCAGTCCATTATGGGTTGTCGCTTGACAATTTTTATACGTAACACTGTATTTTTGAGAATTGTTTCAGGTTCCTCCGAAGAGTTTTTTTTCTTTTTTAGTAAACTCGACACCCCACCTTGCCAGAGTGTACTATTATATTGTCGGAAGCCTAATGCTCAGAGCTTTTGCGCCTAACGAGTGACCGGGAGTGTGATATTTATGTATGAGTGATACACGAATGTGATATATTTTTGTAAGCACTTGCGGTGCAATAACATGAAAAGCTATGGAAAAAAAAAAATGTAATTATCAAATGTGAACTCGACATGTTAAATATTTTGCAGCCCCCTTGCTGTAAGAGCCGAAATGTATGCTCTTTCTATAAGCAATAAATTTATTATTATTATTATTATTATCATTTTATTAAACTCAAAAAAAAAGTCAGATCGAAATGGTGTGGAACGCTGCATATGTACATATATATACAACAGTAGATATATATACAACGGTGGATTCCCCTCTCAGAGAGATTATGCATCGGGCAGAGAACACAGCAAGCTAAAGAAAAAAGCAATTCACAAAAGTCCCCTCGCTCCGTGCGATGTGCGTCCCCAATGTTTTAAATTTCATCGTGAAGAAGAAGACAGAATCAAATTAAAAGTTGCGGAGGTTAGTCTTCGTGCGTGAGAAACGAATTATTCAGGGGTACCGATGTAGCCGCGGTCCCCGCGTTCTATACCGCGATACTTTCGCGGTGCCGGGCAAGTTTAAAGCCGCATCTACCACGCAGCAGAAATAACGGCGACGAAGAATCGTGCCGTAAGCCGGAGAGAAAACACTCACAATCAGACTTCACCCCCTCCCCCCCCCCCCAAACCCCATTTCTCCTTTCACTGTCACCCGTATACACCACTACCTGGTGCTGCGTCGATAGTCGGTTCAGTTTCTCTTCGACCCGGACGAAGCTTTCTACGTCCTGGATTCTAATCAAAATAAATCGAATTGCAGATTAAGCCTGAACTCGCTACGACTGAGGGGATGGTTGGAAGGGTGGTGTGGGAGGACCGCTGAATAAGGACAGAATCCCGCGACGAAGTGCTGGATGTGGAAACTCTCAGCCCCTTTCCTATACACACCGCTCTTCGCCTTCGCAGCGTCGCCATCCGAGCCCCTTTCGCCCCCTGTACACTTTTCAACCCATCTCCTCGCTCACCGAGGCCACACTCGCGCTATTTCTCTCGATATATATCTCCCCTCTTTCTCACTTACTCCCCTCCCCTCCCCCCTCCTCCTCAACTGCCAGCAGGAAACAGACGATAGCACGGAAATTGTTTTTACGGTAAAGTTTGCCTTATCGCGTGAATCGCTCTTGGCGGATGTCGGTCGTCTCAGCCAGCGAGATTCATTAGACCGAGAAGTTGTTCTCGTTCGTCGTGTTAGCTCACCCAACCCCGTTTCTCTCTCGAGCTTAATTCTCGCCGGCTGACTGGCTTAATTCAGTCGATTTAGAAATTTCACACAGATACAGAGCGTTCCCGATCCTCTTCACCCGCTCCGGAACCACACTCGAATCGGCTCTCGAAGCGTTCGGTGCCCGTACACGCTGTATTTGTCGTGGTGCGTTTCCGGTTCTGGTTTTTTTTCGCGCATACCCATGCACCGGTAAAGAGGGTGGGAAAATCCGCCATTCGAGTGAAATATACCGCCAGATGAGAGCTCCAGCCGGACGCTCTCACTGCTGCTATTACTGCAGTGCGGCAAATGTGCACCGTCCTGTTCGGCAAAGTCCTTTCCATTGTCAAACTTTTGCAATTCGCTGTTCGGCCCTGACCCTGTAGATATATAACGCGTGGGTTTTCTGTATTTTATTTTACCCCGCAGAGCGAGGCGTTCTCGTCACACTTTTTTTGAATTGGTCTCACAACAAATTCATCTTTAATTTCAGCAGAATTTAAGGTTAAACGGACCTTTCTTCGACACATGACCGTCCGTCTTGGTGTTATAAAATTTATCGACTTTGTTGCATATTTTCTTTATTCTCTGTCATTTATTGGGACTCAACGTTCATCGGAAATTATGATTTTTCAGTTGTTGACAATCTAATGAATGTAGGAAACGATAACTTTCCAGTTGTTGACAATCCAACGTCGCGATCAAACCTATTCTATTTATGATCCGAAATTCAGTTTTATCGTTGCTTAAAAAACAAGCCTTTCAAACACTTGTACGTTCGCTGCGTATTTTTCGTTCGGAACTTTTTCGACAGATGACCATCCGTCTTGATGATAAAAAATCTATCAACTTTGATGCATATTTTCTTCATTCCCTGTAATTTCTTGGAATACAACGAATATAAGAAACGATAACTTTCTAGTTGTTGACAATTCAATATCACGATCAAACCTATTCTAGTTAACGGTTTGAAACTCATTTCTATCGTTACCTGAAAGACAAGCCTTCCAAACAATCCCACGTTCGCTCCCTATTACCAAGAGATCGAAGCGATTGATTTCGGACCGAACGAAGTTATAATTAATGCTCACTTCCATAGTCCCCTTGGTTGTTCCACATTAACAACCGCCGACGAACCCTTTTGACAGCTTCATCATAGCGCCGTGGAGTCGACGGTACGTCGGCTTCGTTCTTCGACGTCTCAACCGATTTCGCAATGGTTTCGTTTTAATTATATTGAACTTTGTCCGTCGACGAAACGCTACCGGCGTTCCGCTGTCCATCAAGACTTTCTGCTCAATTAAAGCCATTGAGAGAAAACTTTTCCACCAAACTCTTTCCCCCCGTTCGATCGGCTGCCCAATTACCCGACCATTATGCTCCCTTTAATGGAGCGGTTATGAGTCGCGTGTGTGTACGTACATGTTTGCAGGCATTATGAGCACGTATAGCGCATTGTGAGGCCTCGATATATACGCGCCTGGAGTAGTTAATCTCTAGTTGAAGTACGGCACCAGAGTTACATGCCCGAGAGTAATCTACTGTTGGCATTGTTGCATGTACTACTGCATGCATTGTTTGAAATTACACGCCAGAACGCAGTGGGTAGAGAGACCGACAAAACTAGAATATGTAGGCGTATTGATGTGAAGCTTTTGTACGCCACCTTTCAATTTTTCAATCGCCAAAGTGGAAACGAATCCACCGGGCCGAATAAAATTGTTTTTTAATTAATTTCCAATACTTTTTTCACTGTACTCGTGAAATGTCATGAAATGACACACCGCTCCGATTTCGAATATGTGGGACAATAAAAGGGAATCCGAAAAAATATATTTCGGCAGAATATTTCCTAAAACTGTTTTTGGGCTCCTAAGCCCGAGCGCCAAACGCAGCTCTCCGATTGACTATCGGAGATAACGAAATTTAATAATGCATTCAACAGGCGTGCGGTCAACTCGAGCGACCACGATATGTGAGTCGCCCGGCTAACTTGCGAGCTAGGCGATGGCAATCACATTCGATGCATCAATATTGGCGCGCAAATGGACAGACCAATATCGTACATCGACGCATCTGTTCGATAGGCACATATATTAAAAACCACTTTCTACACACAAACCAGGGATGGACAATTCTCCGGGGTTATCATGGATATCCGAAATCGTAATTGCCACGAGATTCCATTAGCCGCTTTCGAACAAATCTCCGCTTTCCACACCAAGTCCGACACTTCAGGAATCCACCGCTCCGACTGCAACTCGCTGTCTGCCTTTTGCTGGCGCTCCGGCCTTAATGGATTAATTTTTTTCGAGAGTATAATTGACCCTAGCGATGGCGATGCCGGAAGCGCTTGTACGCTGGGCTTAAAACACAGCCCACACGGCATCCAAATGAATTCATCAGCCGCTTTCATCGTGGTTTTAGCGAAATCTTAAGCCCCTTGAAACCGCAAGATCTCAGCGGGAAGCTCATGCGTGTACAGCGAAAGCCTTGGATATAAAGGCTGGATAATCGGAGTGGAAATGCATTAATTCGCCCCGTCACGACGCCGACTTGAGTACGTACCAAATACGGCTTCCACCGAAGATACTTGTATTCTCGGCAATATCAGACCCATTGCATCAGCGTAAGTGTCAGACACTACTAGCCTGTCTTCCCACTGCGCGTGTGAAGGTCTTACGGAGCCAAAGTAAGCGAAAGCCAAAACACAACACATAGCAGAGTGAAAAAGAAGAATGGAGACTCCTCGCCGGTAGAACACCCTTATATTCACCGCATCCATCAAGCAGGATGAGACTCGAGCTCGACTACGTACACGTTGGTAACAGGTTCGTCGCATGAAGATGGACAACGACTCGTCACTCTCTCAAGACGACACGTCACCGTCAATGTAATACATACGAGGATGCGCATTCTTCTATGTAGTATATACTGTATGAAGGACGCATCGTCTCGGTACTCGTACACTAAGTTGCAGCCAACAAATTGTTTCGACTTTGGAACCGTGAGACGTACGAGCTGAGGGATTGCCGCCGCGTAGAAGGTCTTACAAAAAGGTGCCAATATATTTCAAAGTAAATACTTCGGCTTTCGTCGCTATCTGAGGTTACTTCAAGCTTGTGCGGCAATGCCCAAAAACGACATAGGCCTTCGCGATTGTGGCTCTTTGCGTAAGTATTACACTGTCGACTTTAGACACGCTGAGAGAAGGTTCCGATATAAATTACCATACGTCTGGTAGAAACCAACAGATCCTTCTCGCAGGGTCGAATTTTGAGATGTATTTGTGAACTTAAGATCGAAGGTGAGATCGACGTTTCACCCAAACTTCATTCGTGCGTAAGATTTATCTGAATTCGATCTTAAGGAGAGCGTCTCGCTGCGCGCTGACTTCGCATAAGTTCGACAACAATAAGAGAAAATTTTCGCATAAGTTCGACAACAATAAGAGAAAATTGGAAGTACTTCTTGATGGTGTAAAAATCTGAAAAAAATCATGTATACTAAAGGTACTGAGAAGATTCATTTTGCATTATAATAATTGTAAAATGTAAACAAATTACCCGGCAACAAAACTTTTTTTATTTATGAAAATGATTCGTTTATTTTTCTGAATACGTATGAATTGTTTCAGATTTTTAATTACCGTTGATTTTTGTTCTATACGTATTCAGAAAAATAAACGAATCATTTTCATAAAAAAAAAGTTTTGTTGCCGGGTAATTTGTTAACGAATTAATTTTTTGATGCATTCGTTAATAAATTTTGCAATTATTATTATGCAAAATTAATCTTCTCAGTACCTTTAGTATACATGATTTTTTTCAGATTTTTACACTATCAAGAAGTACTTGCAATTTTATCTTATTGTTGTCGAACTTATGCGAAGTCAGCGTGCATCGAGACTCCCTCCTTAAGTTCGAACTTGAATTTAAACTTAATATCGAACTTGAAATACAATCGAATTTTATTTGAGACTTAAGTTCGAATAGAAGATCAAACTTAAGAACGGAATCAAGTTGCAACTGCTTCGTAAGCACGCACCGAAGTTCCGGCAAACATGCGATATGAAGAGGAATTTTCCATTCGATCTCAAGAGCGATCTTACGTTCAAACTAATGTCCCAAAATTCGACCCTGAGTGCAGTGGCACATTCACAAAACAATCCCGCACCACACGTGCTCTTCTGACAACTGGAGAAATTCATTGTCCCCAGTACAAAATGTAATTAACGAATGGATTATCTAAAAGTTGTGATATACACTCAGAGATGCATGCACCCGTATCAACCGATCGTTTTGCTACTGCTTGGTAACCACGAACGTACTCGGCTACCTCGTGGTCACACGCTTCGCTAGGCAGCGTTTGCGGCCGTCACGCTGCACTTCTGCATATAGCACACACGTATAACGTCCATACGGAATGGCATAGAGTTTCTCGGACATAAATTACAGCTGCACCACGATCTTGCGCATTTAGCACTGAAAGTCGACAAACACGCCGTGAGAGAGCACTCTCTAGCGCCCACTCACCCCCGGTACAACCAATTAATCACTGCTTGACAAATTACCGATGTTCCGACATCGCTTCGGAGAAGCGCGTTGTTATTCACCCTGAGGTACGGAATAGATGAATATAGAGAAGATCTCTTGTTACCGAGTACACAACAGACACTGCTGGAGGATTAAATGTGGATCGACACGATGTTACATGTGGCATCGTATACTCTACAACTATAGTTACTTATGCAGTCCTGACGATTAAACTGATCGCGAATCAAATCAAGCCGTCAATCAGGCGCACCTGACAGGGGACAATTAAAAAGCATCTGAAATCAGTCTTCTGTCATCAAGCAGACCACGTTTCTGGATCAATCTTCAGTACGCGAGAGAATTTAGATGGTGGCGCTGAGTGACTTGTCGCTTCAATTGACCTGAATATCTCTAGAACCCTCACTCGCAACACGTCGTATTGAATCTTGTTGGAAAATTCTACCAAGTATCCACGCTCTCACAGCGTATTATGCGTTTAGCTCATATTCGTATATGCATACTCGGTAACGCCGTCAAGTTAGTTGCTAATCTGAGGGCTAGCAACTAACGCTCAGGGGTTCGTTATCGGGTCGAGTTAGCGTTCAAAACCTGCATAGTAATAAAGTTCTTGTAGATTTGGACACACGCCGATATTCATAGATGTTCACATAGGATTTTAAGAGGTACTCACAGACACTCACACAGTACTCACATAGGGTAAAAGTGGGGAATGTGGCCCGGTCCATATATAATTGATTTACGTGTTAATCGAGGTAGGCCGTATTCACCACTTTTACCCTACACAAAGAAAAACCGGGGATGGAGTCGACATACATAAGCGCTTGAGCCAACCGAATATGGTTGACCCAATGACGATTTAGATGGCTCAACCACCGAGAGGTTGAGTAATCGACATAAGCTTGACTCAACCTCTCGGTGAGGTTAAATACGGCGAAGCTGATGGTGAACTCGATTCAATCGACCTCATTGAAGTTGAGTCAACCTCAATTCGAATCAATCAGCTTCACTGGTGCTGCGAACGCGCGTACCAACATAAGCACCAGTTTATAATGTAAATACGCTTCCGTTATGTTGCACACGAGTACAAAGATACGGTATAGAGTACGATACAGTGCCGACTTAGGGGAGAGCGGGGCAAAACGGGACAATGAGAACAAAACTAAATTTTCCAATAATTTTTGGGTTTCCCATTTTGTTCCAACAATACATCCGGATTTTTAATCCTGTTTTGTTCCACGGACCACCATCGCCACCATCGAAAAGTCATTGAAAAATTGCGCTTCGTCTAGTTATCCCGTTTGGCCCCGCTGTGACATTTTGACCCGCTCTTCCCTAAATGGTGGAAGGTTGGGGCTGATGTAATTTCGTCAACGTGAAATATGCGGTCAACCCCGTACACATACATACTCACGAACCGTCTCAACCAAGGATGTAAGACGGGCAATTAGAGTGAGACGTTTACATGTTTACCCAACATTATCTTCCAGCGAAGTGCTAGACATTTGTGCGAGCTTGCACTCACTCCCTCCACTCTTACGTTGCCAGTGAACTCGCATGTTTCTCACAGCGCCCCAAACAAGGCGATGACTCGTTTCTACCTCGTCCTTCCCACTCGGGCTGTCCGGGCTCGCGATGCAGACCGGGAACGGGATATTGCCGGAGAAAATACAAGGAGGTGATGTACAAGGACAATGTCTCGGTCGATTAACCACTGAAGGGTGTACCGGCCAGAGGAAGAAGGACGAAGCGGTTTGATGCCCGGTTGGTTCGTACGACCTTTAAAGTACAGAAAAATTCTCGGCAGTTCCTTGAGCTGCAAAGATAAAAAAGAGTAAGACTAACTCGTTCGGAGTTTAAGCGCCGGCAATTTCGTTGATTTATCGCGCGAAACGCGCTGTACGAAACTCCCCGCCGTGTCTTCGTCTTCTCAATTTACGCTGTTCACGGAAGGAGGCGGAGGGCCGCGATTACGGTAACGGACGAGGGCAGATCATAGCGGTATGAATCCAGCAATTTATTTCGACGAGAAACTTTAAACATACACGGTGACGCTGATAGTGCGATAAAGGAAGAGTCTTCGAGTTTGGGGCGCTCTTTAGAGATGATTTTATAAAGAAGTTAATAAGATATCGAGTAGTTGGGAAAGTTGGGACGGAAAGACTGAGTAATAATGAAGGCGACTTTCCGACGAGACGTTGAAGCGGTCGGGTGGAATACATTCAGAAATCAGACGAGAAATACAGCGCGTTACTTTATCTTTATGACACGCCGAGATAAGATTGTATCCCGCTGCTGAGGAACGTTTGCACCTAAACGACTCACCAACTTCGAGATGACGGGGACTGCAGATGGCAATTAATTCGCGTCAAGATTATATTCTGTCAACGGTAAGATTAATGCTCTGACGTTCTGGTATTATGAAGCTTGAGCATTCTTTGGAATTAAATGAACCCGTTGGAAATGTTGAATTTTTTCCAAGAACATCGAGATCTTCCTAGCATGGACCACACTGTAAAAAAAATTTGTTTGAAAATTAATGAACAGTAAACACATGTGCGTTGCAATTTTACAGTAAAATTTGTATTTTTCATTAAAATTTTTGTAAATTTCAAGCAAAAGATTTGTCATTTTAATATGTGGTATATGTATTTCACAAGCAAAGTACATTATTGCTTAATTAATATGAGTAATGTTAGCAAATTTCAACTTCCAGTACATTAAATTTACAATGTATTTTAACAGTGAAGCACATTGAAATTCTACTACATCACTGCTTGGTAGAGGAAAATAAAGATGGTGCTTTGTTATGTCACCTCCGGTTTGAAAATCTCACCTTTAATCCGGAAGTGACGACATATCGATAAAACGTCACTTCCTGTTCGAAAATCTCATTTTCAGAAAATTAAAATTTCTGAGAGCCGAAGCTCAAGTGATCAATGTATGAACATCGGTAAATGCGTTGCAACGCTAAACCAACTTTTTTCCACCGCTTTTTCTTCGCCCTTCCGAATTCGCGGATTTCTTCAGACTCGCCAATATTGTAAGAAACTCCGAGGTCAACGCCAAGTTAAACTTTCCCAGTTTGCACTCGACAAGTTCTGTCTCATTATTGAGAAATATATAATATATTAGGCGGAGAGACGAGTGGGAGGCTGACGGCTTTTGGCTGAAAATCGATTTACTATTTATTATAAACGCCATTATCGCCCCTCGCGTATAACGTCGCCACCTTCCGACTTGTTGATTAATGCCGGTGCAGCAGACGGGCCCTTGCCACGAGCTTAATGGTGTCGGTGTCGCGATATATACATACAGAGTACATATACATGTATACATGTACCGTAGATACATGCACACTCTGTCTATATGCAGAATTTGTGGCCTAGATGTACGTGATTTTCCTCATAATTCACGTAAGCCACATCAATGGCATACTCGGATTAAGCCCGAGAAAGAAAACAACCAAGTTGACAGCCAGCAAGGGCACATTTAAGGAGGTTGGAGTGAGTGGTGTTCATTTTGCCTAAATTCGAGAAATTCGGGCAAGAATTGCAAACACTTCCCAATGTTATTAACAAATTGTTGAAAAAAAATTGTTCATCAAAATATGTGGTAACTCAACTTTATTTTTAATAAAAATGATTCGTTCATTTTTCAGAATACGTATGAATTTTTTCAGATATTCCAAAAAGTGAACGAATCATTTTCATAAAAAAAAAAGTTGAGTTACCCCATATTTTTTTGAACAATTTTTTTTCAACAATTTGTTAATAACATTTTGAAATTATTATTATGTAAAATTAGTCTTTTCAATGCCTATAATAAGTATGAATTTTTTTTCAGGTTTTTATAACATTGGGAAGTGTTTGCAATTCTTGCCCGAATTTCTCGAATTTAGGCAAAATGAACACCACCGGCTCCAAGGTCCTTAACGACGTCTTGAGAGTCAACTGG
This sequence comes from Ichneumoninae sp. B BG-2022a, assembly GCA_030522725.1. NCBI lineage: Eukaryota > Metazoa > Arthropoda > Insecta > Hymenoptera > Ichneumonidae > Ichneumoninae sp. B BG-2022a. The sequence continues at coordinate 8,938 of JAPYZD010004928.1, read as the reverse complement.
AGGACTTATGTCAATAATTTCACTTAATTGCGCAATTGAGATTAACTTGTGCGGTTGCCAAAAGTTATTTGCAAAGTACCGTTCGGCCGCAGTTTGTATCGAACCTGTTGCGCGATTAGAGAATCGCCATCGTAGGGACCCACTGTCAGCGAGAGGAGAATAAACGGTGATCACGGATAAGACGGAATGAGGCGAGACTGCCCTCCGACAGGCTAATACTATCTTGATCGTCGCATAAGCGACAGTTTCGCTCTCTCGTCATTGGAATGTACTTCGCAGGATTGCGAATACGAGGCGCGAGATTGCGAATTCCAGACAAGCGTCGTAGACTGCTATAAATTTAACGCGGGTTCCTCGCTGGCGAAGAGCGGCTGTGCATCCAAATGCATAGCTACTTACGTAAGTAGGTTTGCAAGTCGAGTGCCCGACAGGACAACGAGATTTTATGCATTTCTGGCGCTGGAGCGACCTCGACAAACGGACGAAGGGTTGGGTGGGGGGGGGGGGGGGGGGGGGGGGGGGGGGGGCGGTAAATGCAGCTGTAAGTAAAGGAGGAATACGAAAGTCAAGCCGAGCACACGGACATTTAACATGTAAAGCTCTCTCAGTCGTCGGACGACAACCTCGGTAGAGTATGGAGTAGAGCCGAGCACTTTCCTTCTTTTCCTCCGCTGCATAGAAAAGTTAGTTTGACCCGCGGACTAACGGGTTTGGCGACGGTGGATTCGGCCCCTCCCAATGGCCCCAATGCCCGAGCTTGCGATAGCGAGCGAGAATCTCGATTTTTCGTAGAGTGCATGTGCCACACGATCGGACGTGTTTACCCAAATGTGAGAATATATAGCCTCGGGGAGTGTTAGCGAGCCGTACAGTTGGCAAGCGAGCCACTGCGACCCGGAAGTAAAACCGAATGCTAAAGAAATGGCTGGAAGAAACGAAACGGACGTGTACGCCGCTGCGAAAGCTCGATCAAGATAGAGGCCGTATATAAAACCGACGGCGATTATTCTGATAGCTGAACAGTTATTTTTATATTATCTTATGTAACAAATTTAATGCACTGGAATGAAGAGTGCATATGCTAGAGACAAGAATTGTATAGTCGTTTCTAGAACTCTGCATATTTCATTTATTCTTTTCTTTGACTGTCCTATAATAAAAAATGGAGGATTGACGAAGTAGATATTGGACAAAGTAGATATTGGACAAAGTAGATATTGGACAAAGTAGATATTGGACAAAGTAGATATTGGACAAAGTAGATATTGGCCAAAGTAGTTATTTGACAAAGTAGGTATTTGACAAAGTAGATATTTGACAAAGTGGATATTTGACAAAGTAATTATTTGACAAAGTAGATATTTGACAAAGTGGATATTTGACAAAGTGGATATTTGACAAAGTAGATATTTGACAAAGTGGATATTTGACAAAGTAGATATTTGACAAAGTGGATATTTGACAAAGTGGATATTTAACAAAGTAGATATTTGACAGAACGGATATTCCACAAAACCGTAGCCATTGGCGGTTTCACAGTGGCGAAAGCACGAGGGTGATGTTATCTCGCACACTATGGTCGTGCACTTGTAGGACAAACGACAATTATCGGTAGAGAATTACAGCTCTGTTATTGCAGGAATGTCTGTTATTTTATCGGAGTTATTCAATTAGTGCGTCTCAGTGCCGGTCCTCGATTGGCGAGACGCTAACAGCTGTTCTTGCCAAGTTCGCTAACCATCTAACGATTCACGTGTATTCCGCTGCAGCGGTGCGCGAACTCGCCGGTAAAGGGATTCGGTGCAGTCAACCACGAGGAAGTGAGATAGCAATAGTATTGCACCGTTGGGCATTCACCCTCGAAATATCAGTAGCGACGTTGCGGGTTCTGCGCGGAAACTTCGACGAAACCAAAAAGTTTCATTCTCGTTTTCTCCCCCTCGGACTCCACGAAGAGTTTTGTCGTCGTAGTTACCGTTGCGAAAAGTTCGAGCTAAAGTGACCTTCGTGGAAAATGAAAAATAAGACTCGAAACAGAAAGAGCGCAAAAAAAAGTTGAAGCCGAGAGAAACGGTCGGCGCAATTCAACGCCCCGCGAGGCATAACTTTCTATTTGTCCCGCAGAATTTCCGAAATTCCACAACTAACGGTCCGCCAATGCAAGCGTCAATGGTTTTTTTTCTGCATTCTAACAAGTTTGGCTGAACGCAGCACACGTTCACTGCAACTCGGCAACGTATAGCACTGTAAATCTGTCTATAGCAAGCTCTCGAGACAATATTCGATACCGCTGCGAAAAGTTCGCGCCAAAGTGACCTTCATGGAAAATGAAAAATAAGACCGAAACAGAAAGAGCGCAAAAACAGTTGGAGCTGAGAGGGTACGGTCGACGCAATTCAACGCCTCGCGGGCCATAACTTTCTATTTGCCCCGCAGAATTTCCGAAATTCCACAACCAATGGCCCGTCAATGCTTTTTTCTACATTCTACACAGTAAACAAAGTTCGTTCTTTTTACAATAACTTATTTTCCATAAATTTATTATCCATAAAAGTTCACAATGTTTTTGTTTTTCATTTTTTTTTAAATTTTCTGCTGTTAAATTCCATCACTAACGTTCCTCCAATGCAGCGTCGATGTTTTTTTTCTGCATTCTATGCAGTAAAAAAATGTTTGTACTTTTTGCAACAACGTATTGCCCGCAAACGTTGCCAAATTTTTTATTCGTTCGCTTTCCGATCGCACCATCCGACGCCAGTTTTACGAACAAAATTACAAACCAACATTTTTCTCCTTTTATTTTCCGTGTCATTAATATTCCAACCTGAAAAAATCAGCTTGTTTAGTTTATTTAACTTATTTAGTTTAATTTAATTAACTTATTTAACTTATTTAACAAAATTATTTTTGCGACACTTTGTATTCCGATTCTACTAAATAATTTGTTTACTGTGTAGCGAGTTTCGTTGTATGTAGCACATGTTCGCCGAAACTCGGCAACGTACAGCACTGTGAATGTATCTGCAGTAAGCTCTCGAGAGAATATTCGATACTTTAATCTTTATCCACTTTCGAGGCCGTTTGTCTATATATTGATTTAATACTCTCACGGGAAATCGACTGTAGGAGGATCAGACGAAATACGGGTGCGGGAAAAGCTTTCACTTCACAATAAGAAGAATATTTCATTATATTCTATGTGAGTAGCTGTATCGGGAGCTGCCGGGGGGCAACACGTAAAAATCTCTTATCATTGCAATGGGCATTGTATAGGCGGAGCGCGGCACGGAATCCCTATTTACCGAATAATGGAAAGCAAACATAAGGGTATTCTCCATCTTCTTTTTTTTAACCACTCTATTTGCAAGCTCGGCTTTCCAGCTTTTCAATAACAACGTTTCATCTGCGGAGGAAATAAATGCAACGTTACCGCACAATGCGCGCTATTGCATTCTAATTAATTATGATAATCCGTAAATTTGGAATGCCACGTCATCATCAGTATTATGGTACACAACTCTCTCGACGGTTCAATTTTATGAATTTATAAATCTGTTGCAATTTCAATATTAATTATCACCGGTTACCGTGTGCAGCATCGGCGTAACGTCGAGGATTAAAACTTTGCGTGACAATGGAAAAGCAACATGCATATATTTTACATCCGTAACGATATTATAATTCCTCGTAGAATGATATTTTGCGCGTGAAATCAGATACCACGATGAAAGGCGTATTCGGTTTTGGAGCGGGTATTATTAATTGGAGTCACCACTATTTATCTCAAGTACGAACTGTCGGACGTCTGCTCTGTTCCAAAGTCCAATCAAAACTGAAGTCATCTCGATGGTAAATAATCTGTACTTTTGTCATACCGAGCTATCGCAGTCTATGCAATAATCATGTGTCTCAGTAATTTCTTATATCCGTATTCGTACAGTACTTTCGTCACGCCGGCAACGAAGACGTTGTCAAAATTGGCAGAATTTGCACTGATTCATGAATTTTGGTAACTTCAATTTTCTTATCGCTTGTTCACTGCGATGACTATGTCTGATGTTCACCTATAACGCAGGTCTACATTCTAAGCACAGCTTTGAGGTAGTCACGGTCGATAGACTTCACTGAGAACTTTGTATGCATGGCTCTGCATCGCAGTTGTCATGAAAGGATATTCTTCAGATGTGAAATATGCAATGTATGACGTACTCGGTTTTGGGGCAGATATTATTAATTAGAGTCACCACTATTTAGGTGAGACCGGGGCAAAATGGCACAGCGGGGCAAAACGGGACAGTGAGAGCAAAACTCAATTTTCTAATAATTTTTTGATGCCCAATTTTGTCCTACCAATACATCCAGATTTTTCAACCCGTTTTGCCCCACGTACCACCATCGCTACCATTTCAAAGTTATTGGAGAATTGCGTTTTATCTCATTATCCCGTTTTGCCCCGGTGTGCCATTTTGCCCCGCTCTCCCCCTATGTCAAGTACGAATTGTCGGACGTCTGCTTTTTTCCAAAGACCAATCAAGACTCTAGTCATCCCAGCAATGAATAATCTGTACGTTTATCATTTGTCATACAGAGCTATCCCAGTCGTCTATGTAATAATAAGGTGTCTCAGTCAATCCTCATCTCCATATACGTACAGTAGATTTTTCGCGCCGACAAACCAAGACCTTGTCAAAATTGGCAGCATTTGCACTGATTCATGAATTTCGGTAACTTCAATTTTCTTATCGTCTGTCGCGATGGTTACTGTTCGCTGCGATGACTATGTCTGATGTTTACCTACATCGCGGGTCTACATTCTTGGCACAGCTTTGATGTTGTCACGGTCGATAGACTGCACTGAGAACTTTCTATGCCTGGCTCTCCATTACAGTTGTCGTCATGAAGGGATATCCTTCAGATGTGGAATATGCAATGTGTGATGTGATGTTAGCGGGAGCCATGTGTGTGCGTACAATCAAAGAGGAAACGGTGTATGTCCCGTTGTGTCGGACTGCCGCTCGGTTCGTCCTAATATTACTAAAGTGAACCGAGCGAAGGTAGGAGCCAGCAAGCCACTGACCGCTTAATCAAAGTGCTTGTACTTTCGGGGGATTATCTGCACACACCGCAAACATGCCCGCATAGCACGTCACGTGTGTTCTTCCACCAGAAACTTCTCTGTGGTAGTTCATACCTGCAGGGTAAACACATTTGTCTCTTATACGTAAAGGGGAGCAGCTGGGACTGGCTCGAATCAATTTTACTTATCACGCTGCGAAGCATTTTGGGCGAATACTTTTATTAACACTTTTTCCGTATGTCACATATTTTCTTCATCGCTACGAGAGTGATAATTGATTTGATCCAATGGTTATCAATATTCATAGAAAATGAAATACTTTATTCATCAGCTGGTGCGCGTTTGGCATGGAAATTATAATGAGCAACATTATAAATGTATCAGTTTTGACCTGCGTATTGCCACTGATTATTGCGCGCAACGCAAACATGCCCGCATAGCACGTCACGTGTTTCTTCCACTAGAAACTTCTCTGTGGTAGTTCATACCTGCAGGGTAAACACATTTCTCTCTTATACGTAAAGGGGAGCAGCTGGGACTGGCTCGAATCAATTTTGCTTTTTGTGCATTTTGGGCGACAGCTTTTAACGCTTTTTTGCACCCAGAAAAAAAATTTATTTGACGGCCACTGTTTATTAAAATTAAGTAAAATATTTATTTGATTTAAATAAATATTTATTTAAATTAAGCAAATAGTTACTTAAATGAAATAAATATTTATTTAAATCAAATAAATATTTTACTTAATCTTAATAAACGGTGGTCGTCAAATAAATTTTTTTTCAGAGTGTGGTAGTCACATGTTTCTTCATCGCTGCTGGAGTGATCGTTTATTTGGTATGATATTTGAAAATGAGATACTTTATTCATCGGCTCATGCTCGTTTGGCATCGAAATTACAATGAGAACATTATAAATGTATCAGTTTTGACCTCCGTATTCCCATTGGCTGTTGCCCGCGAAGGCAATTCAATTTTCAATGTAATCTCATTCGTCCCGAGCCAGCTGAATAATTATTAGAATTCGAACACGCGAGTACAAACAGAAACGAAATTGTTGTAGTTAATGTTCACAACTGCGGCATTTACCTTAAACCGTACCTGTTCGAGACCCACACGCAATGCCATGGCTCTTTCGTCATAACAATGTTTCACGTTATGTCAACGAGATAGAACGAAAACCTCCACAGCACTGCCGGTATCCCCGGAGAGCGTTCAACTTGTCTCTGGCATTCAGGCAAATTTCCACAAGTGAAATTCGTTAGTGTGTACCCGTAGACTCGTTCCGTGCGCGCCGTTCAAAAGTTGTATTAAATTTGCCGAACAAGTATTATACATAGATGCATGAAATTGATATCTCTTTGGTTATTTACTTTTTGAGTCCTTATAGATTAAATGTCATTTTCTAAGAAACAGGATATATCTGTGGCTAATAATAATCAATCCAGTGTCAATCCAACAACTTTAACCACAAGTGCATGATTGGGTTTATTCGACTGAAATTTGAATGAAATAACGGATATCGAAAGTGCGGGTTATTTTGGCCATGGATTTTTTTAAGAGAGAAGATTACTTTTTGACTCTTATAGATTAAATGTTGTTTTTCTAAGCAAAACGGTATACACGTGGCTATTATTAGCCAGTGCAGTGTAATAACAATAACTTTAAACACAACAATTGTCAAACCCATGTTCCGATTTATTCGACTGAAATCAGTCATTGAGTGACTTCTTATAATTTCTTAAGCGACGACAATGCATATTGAATTATTTTGGGCACGGATTTTTTGAAGAGGGAATAATATTTTTAAGATATTTTTAACGGTGCATGGACTGATTTCACGCACCGATACGAAGCTCGTTCCATCGCCCACCTCGCAGAAATTCCTTTCATTTCTCTGCGAACGGTACGAACCAAGAAATTTTAGCGCGAAGATGCCGTGCAGCATCGTAACGCCATTCAATAGGATTGTTCTTCTGGAGAGTGAAAAATTCGTGGCAACGTTTCACTGCGTTCCGCCACTACGCGCAATCGCCAAAGTTATTTTTCATCCTTGTAACCTTATCTTTTCGATTGAATGGTAAATTAATACTGTACGAGTATGTGTCGAGCGCATGGACACACGGTCTCTCGAGACACTGAATATATTTCTGAAGTTGAAGAATGAGACGTTGGATAAAATTCCTTTCAGAAATGGTTATCAAGATTGGACACTTCACTTCATCAGTTTTTGTCAACAAGTGCATTCGAGATACATGTGAGTGAAAAATGTAAACAAAATTTTTGCGACTTTCCCTCCTGCTTTAAAATCTTACTTTTAAACAGAAAATGACGTCACTTCCGGTTTAAAAATAGCATTTTCGAATGCAGCCAGTGACAGAAACGCGTGAATTAAGGAACGCAACAAAGCGGATAAAAAGAACGTGTGTGATGTATCTCAAATGTGTTTGGAATTTGTCTCAAATCTGCACAGTACAAAATAATTTCGTAAAAACGAAATGCGAAATTTCGTAAAAATTATTTTCCGATAAATAAGAATATACGAACCTGTCTTTTTATTTGCAGTGTCATTGACAATTTTAGTTTGTACTTTTGCTTGTAAAACTAGAAAATTAACAGATAAAAACTTGTGATCGTTTGTGGACAATAAGTTCTAAAAAGTACAAACTTTATTTACTGTGCAGCCAGTGACAGAAATGTGTAAATTAAGGAGCCCGTAATAAGTTCGATTGAGTCTTCGTTGTTTTGTTTTACTGATTAAATACATTAAAAAGAAACCTTCTACCTTGTAGCCAATAGTTCCCATTATTCATAGTTAATTAACTATGAATAACCGTTGGCAACCGTTAACTATATGCAACCGTTATTAAACTAACGGTTGCCCAACTCCCCGCTCAAGAGGGTGAGCGATAGGCAATCGCAAGGCCTCGCAGTTAATACAATACAGTTAATACTCCCTGTTCGAGGATCGTTTTTCTGCCTGTTCGAGGATTGACGCGGTCCAATAATGCCAATCGTTGTCCATGCAATCTGTGTCTAGTGCGCAACACCTGCGCCTCTCCGTTTCGCAAGTAATCGATATGACGTAGTTCTGTATATATATGTATATATTATATATATATCAGATGACTGTCACGCTCGGTTTACATAAACGTTTGGGAAACGTGGAGTAATTACGTGACATAGTAACAAGTATAGTGCATGTTGCCGAACAGTGAACAAGAGCTCGGGCTGATGCCCGGGATACACGGAATTCGCCCCCTACACCTCTGTCTGTCGACATTATTAAGCTGGTGTCAGATACTGTTGATGCGTGATGGTGGGTCGACTGAGCCCGCAGTTAGCCATTAAAATCGTGACTTTGTGGAACGGCCCGTTGATCAACCCGCGGGGCAAACCGTTCCGGGTCTAAACGGTGAAATTAGCCGAGATACAGTCATTCCTGTTGCAGTATTTCTAACAAATGTTGCAGTAAGACGATCGTCTTTACGAAGGAGCTTGGTATATTTTTATTTAAGGTAGTACTAGCACAATGACTGACGCCGCCTAAGTTCGAGAGAAAAAAGACAAAGATTACAAACACTTCTCGATGAGAAAAATTTGTGCATAATAATAATTTCAGAATGTTCATAACAAATTACTGAAAAAAAAAAATTGTGCAACAAATTACCCAGCAACCAAATTTTTTTATTACGAAAATGATTTGTTAATTTTTCTGAATACGTATGAATTTTTTCAGAATTTTATCTAATACTTGAAAATCACGATTTTAAACAAATTTTAATATAAAGGAAACGAATAACATTTTGGGATCATTATTATGGACGAACAATCTTATCAGCATCTTCCATATGCTTGATTT
>JAPYZD010004927.1:0-20315 GCA_030522725.1 Ichneumoninae sp. B BG-2022a | reverse complement strand
CCCCCCCCCCCCCCCCATTACCTCGGATAAACGAGGTTCTATTTTATATTTATATTTGTTCTTTTTAACATTTATTTTCAGCCTGACCTTTGTAGTCGATGGAATACTAAACAGAGATCGCCAACCGTTCTTGATGCAGTGGGTCCTCCAATAAGAAGACCCGAGACCCCGGTAAAGAGGGCATGTGTGATTACGATGTCTGCTGACATGGTAATCAGTCGCTCGAGAACTTTGACGTGCCCGACGAGATGTATTCCCGTCCTCATCTCACTTTAACTTCACTCGGTCCATTGGTCCGCTTAATTTTCGACGATAAGAATGAACTCGAAACATTTGATTGATTATATTTTTATAAATATACGCGTAGTTTTTTTTTCTCCTCGTTACCACTTTCACAAGTTTTATACGTGTTGCCAATTGTGAAGGTATTTTTAAAAAATTGTTGTTCGGCCTTGCTTGTATCATCGCGTATTGATAAATCAGACGCATGGGCATTGTCTTTGAGCCTCAAGAAACCCGCGCTGATCTGTTGTTCTCGCGAGCAGTTGGCTTCGAAAGCTCGCCATTCTTACCCCGTCGGTTAGATCGGCGTGCTGCCTGGACAGAAACGTTGCTCACGATCCGGCGTATCGATTTCGGTACCAAGAAGCACAACAATTTTGAGTTCCGGCCCAGTAGCACGATCGTCAAGATAGAGGTCGAAAAAAATCGTAACTTGCGTCGCGCAGTCTACGAGATTAGCGGGTCTTTTTTTTTTGTTATTTTTTTCTTTATCGATGTGGTTATTTTTTCATCCATCCAACTATAGAGAGTAGTCATTCGAGAGCTTCGAGTTGCACAGCCGCCGGCTAGTCTGGCTCCGAGGTTTTTTTGCGTCATTTCTCGACGTCATCGGCAGAATAGCGCAGGATTCGTGACAAGCCAGAAGAGATCTTCTCTTCTGGCTTGCTGGCTTCGGTCCCGCGCAAACTATACGGTCTCTCTTTCTCATACCCTCGGCCCGGCTCCAGCCTCGTCGGTTCCTCTCTCGTACCCGCCGTTCCAGCACACCCTTCATCTCCGGCGAAGCTTCGCAGAGCTTGAATTCGCCCCCGTGTCGTCTTGCCGCGCAGCGAGACGGCGAGGAAAACGTATCAGACGATGCCTTCGCGTGACAGCGTGGCGTCCTCGGCTTGATTAATACAATCCTTAATGCGCCCTAGCGTTCCCGTCGCCTTCCACCCCTTCATGCGCCCGCCCCGCCCCCCCCCCCCCCGCCCCTGCGGCCCCCCCCCCCCCCCCCCCCCCCCCGCCCCGCCCCACCCCACTCTCCCGCCCACTCTCTCTGTCTTGGCCCTCGACGAAAAACCAACAGAAGGATTTAATATATCAGAAGTCACGAGAACGATACATCTTGTTTCGAAGTTACATCTTTTTAAGACCCTTAAACGCGTTTCTTTAAATGGCGATTTTAGTCCTAGAGAATAACTTAATTTTTTCCCCACCCGGGAAATTTCGGCCTTCCGCGCGGCGCAAATTTTACTAAATTCTATATTTTTGGGCTCCGTACCCAAACGCCCCCCCTTTCATACCCAGAAATATTCATTTGCGGATGCCCCGCAAGGAAATATTTATTTGCCGGACGCCCCGCAAATAAATACACTGTAAAAATAAATTGTAAATTTAATGTACGGGAACTTGAAATTTGCCTACATTACTTACATTAATTGAACATTAATGTACTTGTTTTGTAAAATAAAAATACCAGATATTAAATTTACAAATACTTAGCCTGAAATCTACAAAAAGTGTTAATTAAAAATAAGAATTTTACTGTAATATTGCAACGCACATGAGTTTGAAATTTCAGAAACAGTTTATGTAAATAAGCTTCCAATACCGTTCATTAATTTTCAAATAATATTTTTTTACAGTGTACTTATTTGGGTTAAACAAATATTTATTTACTTTAAAGAAATATTTGGTTAATTTTAATAAATATTTATTTTCCGGGGGCTCCCGTCCAATACATTACTTTTCTGGACGCATCCTCTATTTCTGTCTACGTCCTCGACGAAAAATGATCGGCAGGATTTAATATATCAGAAGTCACGAGAACGATGCATCTTCTTTCAAAGTTACGTTTTTTTAAGACCCTTAAACGCGGTTTTTTAAATTGCGATTTTTTAAATTGCGATTTTGGTCCTAGAGAATAACTTAATTTTTTCCACACCCTTCGACCTTCCTCCGACACCAGTCACATGTGAGCCGCAGCTCACATTTGGCTGGTGTCAATATTTTTGGGCTTCTTCCCCACCCGCTCTCTCACGCTGTTTTGGCCCTCGGCGAAAAACGATCAGAAGGATTTATTACATCACAATTCACGAGAACCACAATTTTTAAGAACCTTAAACGCGATTCTTTAAATGGCAATTTTAACCCTGGAGGATAACTTAATTTTTTCCTCTGGCCTTCCTCACGGCTCGAATTTGGCTAGATTTAATATTTGTGGGTTTCTTTGTAGCGAAATCGATACGCCAGGATCCTCGCAACACGTACGACCTCCCGCCCCGATCTGGCGATTCAGTATTGAAATTACAAGGCCCTAGATATTAAATGCTCCGGTGCTCGCCCGTGTGTCTTCTTTCATGATTAAAATTGCGCGTCGAACGGAAGCGGTAGAGTTCGCCTTTAATGTTATATTCTCATTCTCCCGGGGTGGATGCATCCTCACGATTATAATACGGGACCTAAATAGAGGCCGTGTCGAACAGCCACCAAGTATTTCCAATATCCTGCGGAGAAGAAGATTCATCTCCCGATGCCCCTCGCGCTTCCTCTTCTTCTTGTTCTTCCTCCACTTCTCTCCTCGCGTCCGTTCATTCATGCGCTCGCGGTGCTGGTGGCGAGGACCTCATTACCAGCGGTGAATGGAGAATCCCTCCTGCCTCATCCCTGTCCACGCTCTCCTCTCCCTTCCTCCTTGCATCCTCCTTTCGCTGCTCGTCTCGCTTCCCTCCGGCTGCCTCCGATGTGCGAATAGCGGTATCGGGTTATGTTACACCGATAACTCGTAAGAGAAAAAAATTGCTAGCAAAATGAGCAACGCGCCTACTGTAAAAAACAAAATCGCTTGCGGGCTGCCGATGAAAAATGTTTTCCTTTCAATTCTTACAATTCTATATAATTTCGAAACAACGACAACAAGACTGTCAAGTGTTGCTGACAAGTGACATGTTATTGTTTCAATCCCGTACGAAATTGTAAGAATTGGAACTTTTTTTTCTCCGATGTGCGAATACCGGTATCGGGACTATGTTACACCGATAACTCGTAAGAGCAAAAAATGTCGCAAAATGAGTAACGCGCCTACTGTAAAAAACAAAATCGCTTGCGGGCTGCCGAAAAAAATTTTTTGTCGTCTCAATTCTAATTTCAATAGTTTCAATGTCGAATTCCATACGACATTGAAACAACGACCACAAGGACTGCCGAGGTGACATGTTATTGTTTCAATCCCGTATCAAATTATAAGAATTATAAGTAGAATTGAAACAACGTTTTTTATCTTTGGCAGCCCGCAAGCGAATTGCACTTGAGTCATTGATATCTTTTTTTCAGTGCGCGATCCAAGAAAGTCTTCGGCGATCGTAATTTCGTAACGTCGCTTCCGGTCACCGTTGCAATGCGCGAGGAAGACCTCGGCGGTTTCGTCGCCGTCGGCATCGCAAGACCCGACTCGGCTTTTATCTGCACAGAGAGAGCGAACCGGCGAGCCATTTTCAGCTCGCTCGCACGCACCTGCCGCACCTGAGCGGGTCTTAGTCTTTACTGTAGGTTCGAGCTCGTCGGGCTCGGCACTATCGCTCGCGGACAGGTTATTCCGCTCGATAGGAACACGAGCGACGAGTGTATCGTCCAAAAAGAGATTATTTAATCGCGAGACGAAAAATATAAAGCAATGTTTAAATGCGAGAAATAATCGTAACGAAGGCGATAATGTGCGACGATTGTAATGTCACAGTCGTGTAATCGCTTGTGTCAGAATGTATAACGATAAGTAAATAAAGAGTCAATGCTCGTCTACTACTTTTTGTTTTAATCGCTTCTCGCCGGGTCATCTGACTCATTTTTCCGGAGAGTCGCGGGTGTTTCTTCTCTTTCCTCTTATTCTTGTTCTTCTCCGTTCTTTTTTATCAGTCTTCGGTAACCGAAGCGGCGAGGGTCAGCACCGCCTTATCGAATCCTGCTCTCGCGGCGATTACAGATTCGGTAGACAGTTATCGGGGTCGGCTGACCTTAGAACTGCCATCGGCATATGTTCGAATTTTAATGGCACTCGGGAAACTATTATTATCTACGAGACACGCACTCTCCGCGGTACGAGAATGCCCTGGCCGATGCTCTCACGCGAAAGAGCGTCGATTTATTTTTCGAAGAGCGATGCCGAATATCGCACGGAGAAAAAAACATTTTTGAGAACATTTTGAGAACAAGAATGCACTGAGAAAAAAAGGATGGTATTTCCTACTATAACGAATAGTTCCCAGAGGGGACGTATATATAGATAGTTCGTGATAGATAATCATAGTTACAACTATAATTTTTGGTCATTGTCGTAACTGTAAAATATAGACGTCCCCCCTGGGAACTATTTACTATGTAAGTTTTTCTCAGTGTGTTATCATAACTGATTCGGCTGGTTAAGGTAGTACTAGCGCAATGACTGACGCCGCCTAAGTTTGAGAGGAACAGAAGAGAATTACAAACACTTCTCGATCGAATAAAAATCTGAAAAAAATGAAGCATATGGAAGATGCTGATAAGATTGTTCGTCCATAATAATGATCCCAAAATTTTATTCGTTTCAGCGATGTTTCAGCAAACAATCTTTTCAGCAGCTTTTATATGTTTTTCAGATTTTTTTCTCATCGAGAAGTGTTTGTAATCTTTGTCTTTTTTCTCTCGAACTTAGGCGGCGTCAGTCATTGTGCTAGTACTACCTTAACACAGGGACAACAAAATATTTTGTTGTGGCGGCAAATATTTTGCTCTGACCACAAATATTTTGCTGCCACAACGATAAATTATTGACGATCTACATTTTGTTAGAGAAACAGAACTATTTTTTTTCGTGCGAGAAAGCGGAGAAATTATTGGCATTTTTTTTTAATCGCATGTAATTAATCGGAAAATGAAACATCGAAAATTATTTTCATGCGATTTTCAAAATCGAAAAGAGCCGATCGTCTAAAAAAAATGTATTTCTCAATTAATCGCACATTTCGCATTGACCGCACCATTTATTTTTGGAGAGTAATCCCGAATATCGAGAGAGCAGAAAAATGATTTCAATTTCTTTTTTTATTCACGTACTTAGTGACGAAATAAAACACCGAAAATTATTTTGCCTCGATTTTCAAATGTAAAAGCGTTGAACATCGAAAATGAAATGTTAACCTGGGAACATGAAATTTGAACAACTAATTTTTAGACCGGAAGTGACATATTTCCGATATGACGTCATTTCCGGTCGCGAAATGAGATTTTCAGACCGGAAGTGACGTATTTCCAGTCGAAAATTGAGATTTCCAAACCGGTTGCGACGTTTTCTCGTGTGGCGTCACTTCCGGTTGAAAACTGACGTTTTGAAACCGGAAGTGACGCTGCACACAATTATTTTCTTCAAATTTTCGTTTTCGTCTCTTCCGATTAAATTTTTTTTTTTATATTCATTCGTTCTTGTTTCAACTTGACCGTGGTGACCAATGCGGATACAGCGTGACCGAGTAGAATTAGGGAGAAGAGCGCAGGCGGGACAGAAGATTTGAACGGCATCGAGGCAGGTAATGATAGCTCCGGTTTTCTGCTGGTGCTTTGGTGAGCTTCTCTCGATGAAAGAAGTCAAGAGCAGAAGGAACGAGGGCTCGTCACCTGCACCGCATCCAAGTGCCCATTATTATGGGTGCACTGGCCCCTTAGAACTCTTTGTTCTGCTCTCTCTCCTCCTCGCTCTCGGTCTCTCCCAAGTGATCCTCTCTGGTCGATGCGATTTTTTTTTGTACTCATTCTCGCGCACCTTTACGACGTCGCCAACTCTCGAGATCACACATAGTTAAAATCTTCTGAGGAGCCATTTTTTTTTATCTTGCCAATCGTATTTCGGTAGCTTATTTTTTATTTTGTTACAAAAAAGACTGAAAGAAGGAAGAGTTGTGTACTTGACGTTCGACGCAAAGTTATCGCGCATGACGCGCGAAATTGTTGCACCAATTGATGTAGTTTCAAACCAATAAAAATTTGTTTGGGTCCGGATTTTGATTTACATAATGTTATTTTGTTTGTTGATAAAAATTATTTTTAAAAAGTAGCTATAATGGTATTTCGGCAGCTTATTTTTCTGACCGTAAAAGAGTCAAAAAAGGAAGGCGTGTGTAATTGACTTTTGACGCAAAGTTATCGCGACTTACGCACGAAATTGTTCCAAATCATAGTAAAAAAAAATTCTTTTGGGTCTAGTTTTCCAGTTAAATTATGTTATTTTATTTTGTGAAAATAGCTATAATCATATTTGGGTGGCTCATTTTTGTACTGTAAAAAAGAGTAAAAAAAAAGAAAAAATTGTGTGCTTGACTGTTGACGCAAAGTTATCGCGCGTTACGCGCGAAATTGTTGTAAACTATAGTAAAAAAAAATTCTTTCGCCACTGGATTTTCATTTGAATAATGTAACGTTGATTGCTGAAAAAAAAACTAAAACAAATTCAAAAATTGCTATAAAATTACATCGTCGTTCTATAAATTAATGCCCGTGCGGTTAATTTTATTCCGAGCTACGAGGAAAAATGAATTGCAACATTTTCCTCGACGGTAGAGAATTAACAGAACGGCTTCGCGAGAGCATTAATTATAATAGCCGAGGGTCAAGGATCTACGACGCGGTCGTCGAGCGGCCGGATCGGCTGCGTTTGGTAAGGCAAAATAAGTATACACGACTTTAAGTATCTCTCCCATCCGATTCGTGTGACGCAGGTGAAAAGCTGAACTGGACAGAGAGACAGAGACGGACAGATCTAAGTTCAATGACGAGGAGGAGCGCAGACGTGGCGAAGCTAAAACTCATCCCGTGAGAGTTCAACGAATTTTCGATGTAATCTTGGGCCCGTGCGTTAGGGACTTCCGGTATGGGCTAATCTCTCTGTTGCCTCTTACGGACACGCAACATACACAATCTCTTAAATTTCGATCGACGGCTTTCGGAAGAGAAAGGCGCAATCCGCGGCATTTAACATCAGGAAAAAAATGTCCAATACGCCCGACTGTTTATCAGTGGTCCGTAACTACCTGCCGGTTTCTAGCTCAAAATTGCAATGTGCGCCGGAGATGTTAAAAAAAAATGCGCAAAAAAAGAAAAGAAAAAGTGCACAAGCTCAATACCAGAAATAGTATTTCTGGAATTTCTGGAATTTTTAAGTGAACTATTTGTAACTTTGTCAAGGATTATCCGGCCGTTACATCGATGACACTTGTCATTTATGTACAAATCAATGAATATTAGAGAAGCGATTTTTTGCAATGTCCATTAGGTACAAGGTACATCCAGAAAAATAATTTATTTTACGGCCACCTTTTATTTGGTTTAAGTAAAATATTTATTTCATTTAAATAAATATTAATTTTAACCAAATAAATATTTATTTTTATGAAATAAATATTTTACTTAAACCAAATAAACGGCGGCAGTTGAATAAAAAATTTTCTGGGTGTACCTCTGTACCTCAAGGTACAAGGTACCTCTGTGATTTTTTACAGATTTTTTCTAGCACATGAACTCGTTATTCGAATCCTTCGAATGTTAAACAAGGTTCGCGTTAAATAAGGTTCGCACACGTGAAGGCTTAAATTTCGATCGCCGGCTTAGGGATCAACCCGTGTTATTCAGCATTTGTAAAAAAAAATTTCAAGTGCGCCCCTCTGTTTATCAGCGGTTCGTAACTCTCTACGGTTTCTATCTCAAAATTGCGACTAACGCGAGACACGTTGAAAAAAAAAAAAAAAATTGGCTAAAGAAAGAAAAGAAAAAATTTACAAGCTTCATACCAGAAATACTGAACTATTTTTAACGTTGCCAAGGATTATCCGGTCGTTAAATCGATAACACTTGTCATTTATATACAGATCGATGGATATTAGTGAAGCGGTTTTTTGCATATGTTTATTAAACTCGCGCGCGAGGTAACAAGTGCAACGGAGGCAGCGATCGATCGGTGGTGCAATTAGGCACATCTACTTTGCTCTCGACGGGCGCTCGCGTACTTATCGGTATGCAAACGATGCATAATCAATGTTATGCTAAGATCCATCGGGTAGATTCGATATTCAAGAAATCTTTTTAATTGCCAATATTTATAAATGCGCACTAGTTTTATTGCGGTCCCCTCGTTCGTACACGTGCTCCGCTGTGTTACTCCGAACGATGCATCCTTGGTCGCGACTATTATCGTCATAACTATTCATGTCTGCCGCACACCTATCGACGACGATGCCCACGATCAAATATCGAGCGAAGAATGTCTGGCGTGCGAACTATTTGATACATCGAAGTTTTATTCGATATACGCTTCGCAATATGTTCGCAATATGGAATATTGCGAGGCTTTTCTGTAACGTTGCGGTGCAATAAACGGCTCGATAAATATTTGCGCGATAGACGACAGGGTTCGATAAAGATTTACATGAGAAAATTGTTTCAGATTTTTTGATCGCATGATTGAAAAATACAAAAATTGATCCGGCAGGACATAACGAAGGATTGCACGGGCAATTTTAGTATCGTCGATTGGAACTCGGATAGATCGCGAAAAAATATGGGGAGGCAAAAATTTATTACACTTTTCGGGCAATTTGCGGGCAAAATAGAGAATCAATAATAATTTTTTTTTCTGATTTTCACCGAATGTCTCTCGACGCAGGTGTAAAGGATTTGTAATAGAAGAATAACAAGACTGGTAACGACGAAGAATTGATGGAGCACTTTGGTATCAAATTAAAATAGGATTTTCAACCGAGGTGCGCCGTTTACAAAAATTCGAAAACCATCTGAACTGCAAAGAAAAAACTGACGTCACAAATTTTCTAATTTTCGAATGCTCTCTTTAATAAAATGTCATTCAAAATAGTTGTAAGGCTACACGAGCGAAATTCTGATAAAACAACCCCCAGACGAAAAAACAAAAAAATTGTATTTTTTGAAATTTCCCAAATTACCGCAGAATGAGTTCGAAATACAGGAAAATTGGGATGCTGTCTAAAAATTAAAAATAGCAAAACTGGTAACGACGAAGAATCGACGGAGCCGTGTGATTTCAAATAAAAATCCATTCGAACCGTGTAGTGCCATTTACAAAAATTTGAAAATCGTCACAGGTGCAAAAAAATCTGATGTCGCAATTTTTCAAATTTTTGGGTGCTCTCCTTAATAAAATATAATTGAAAATAGAAGGCTACACGAGCCAATTTTAGATAAAACAACCGCCGGACGGAAAAAAAACAGATAAAAAAAATTATAATCCAGTCGAAATTTTCCAATTTTATTTTCCAAAATATCGCAGAATGAGTTCGAAATGCAGGAAAATTGAGATATGCCGCTTGTACACGTTATGCTCGCAATGCCCGATTCGCTCTTCGTCGAATTTGAAGAAAAATACTTGTGGAAGTAAGGAGAACGATGACGAATTCGCGATGAGAATCGGTACGAGGGGGGGGGGGAGGGGGAGGAGGAGGAGATAGCGGGGTGGTGGAGGGGGAGGGAAGGGGGATGAGAGGAGTGTTGGATCGTACCCTGATGGCGCCTAATGTCTTTGGGACGTGCAGTAGGATTGCGTGCACGCTCTGGGCGGGTTTCGAACCCTAAGGCGACTCCGAGGTCCAAGGACTTGGCCGTTACCGAGAAAATCTCACCGACACGCCGGTGCCGACGAGAGATAATCGGATCGCGGTCTCCGGCAGAAACCTCCGAGACACGGGACGGAGAGAGAGGAAACAAGATAGATATATATATAAAATACAGTCGAGAGAAAGAGACCTTGGGGTTATAGGAAGCTGCTTGCTCATGATACTATAATACTGGATACAGAGTAAAGGACTACTACATACTAGCTAAAGTATGTAGCCTCCGTCGCGCAGCGTCTCTCGCACGCATAAAATTCATGTAATGTTTTCCTCCTCATCATATCGAACTAATATCATGCAGAGGCTGGGAGTTATGCAATCGTTCTGTCTCCGGCCTCCCCGTAGTAATTGTAGGCAAGGGTAGGACAGAAAGTGTCCAGGCTCCGGCTTAAGGGATGTGGACATTTCATATTTTTTATGAGTAGCTGCTTTTACATTTTTAGTATAAAAATATATATTTAATAATAATTAGGTATATTATTATTGTATATGAAAGTGTCCAGGCTCCGGCTTAAAGGATGGGGACATTTTTACATATGTAGCTGCTTTCACATTTTTTTAAATACGGTAGCGCGGGTTTCCAATTATTAACAAAACGCAAGTTTCCAATTATTTTTGGATGTCCCATTTTGACCTGCTGATATCCGGCTTGTCTGTCCCGTTTTGCCCCATTGTCCCATGCAAAAATCATGGGAATATGGCGTTTTGCCTCACTGCCCCATTTTGCCCCGCTCTTCCCTAATAATATAGATTTTTATTATTTTTATATTGAAGTGATTCTCGGTTGGGATTGGCGTTGGCTACAGAGTAATGGATACATATTAGCTAAAGTACGTAGCCTCCGCCACGCAGCCTCTCTCGCGTGCATAAAAGTCATTTAATGTTTTCCTCCTCATCGTATCGAACTAATATCTTCCACCAACTGGGAATTATGGAATCATTCGCAGACCCCGGCCTCCCCATCGTACGTAATTGTAGCCGGCAAAGGGTAAAACGGAAACTGTCCAGGCTCCGGCTTAAGGGATGGGGAAATTTCATCTTTTTTATATGCAGCTGCTTTTACATTTTTTTTGAATAAAAATATATATTTAACAATAATAATGTATATTTTTATTTTTACCTTGGTGTAATTCTCATCTAGGACTGACAGTGCCTTTTTGTTATTGTTATATTGTTATCATTATATGCTATGAAAATCGCTTATTTTCCTCCTTTATCGTTATTTGTTTTTATATGAGCAAGTCCTTATGTGAAATATTACTTCCCCTCTTAATGCTACGAACTGTAAACTTCAATGTTATAAATCTCACGATAACGAGACTTTTCCAAGTGCCATCATAAAGTCTGTCCGATATTTACATATCATCCTCTAAAATAATTCTATCCTTTAATCAGTAAATAAAATAAATAAATACATATATATTAAAGCACGAAAGTCCTCAATCATGTCGGATTTTTCAACGTCGTTATTTTTATCGAATTTTTAAGATCGAGGGATGTCGGAAACGATGTCCTTCGACCAAACTCCCCTTAACATAATGACGGCTCTTGAGTATAAATACCCATGTGACATATGCATGACACAACATTGTACCTTTCGCAACGTGTACTTTTCCCATAAAATATATCGTCTTCGACTGAAGATACCGGGACAATGTCTCGGGGGGAAAAATAGCGATAGTCATCTCGTTTTGCGGTTCCGCTCGAATTTTTTTTTCTCCTCTCCACCGCATTACCAGACGAGAGAGGAAGGTGCAGTCACCTGCAACCGAAGAAACACCGGGAACATCCTCGCATGCACGAAAATACGTCTTTGTATTTTAGAGCCACTTAATTTTTTTTTCTTTTCTTTTTTTGCATTTACTTTAAATGTATTCGTCCAAAGGCGATCGAATACGGCGTTTGACGCTCACCAGACCTTCCGGATCGCACACGTGTCTTTTTAATTTATTTCATTTTTCACAATATCCATTATTGAATTCCCCCATTCGATAAACGATCGGAGACTCGTTATCCTTCTCATCTGCCGTCTCTCCGTATTTGCACGCCAAGATTTATCTCGCTTGCCAAACGTTTATTATAATAATAAACGGGAGCTCGAACGAGTCACCGCAAATGACGATTACATAATTGCGTCCTGCGTGACGATAGAACGCAGAAATGTGACGCTCTCGCACAAGCGATATCTGCCGGAGATTAATATCGCAATTGATTTATCATAACAATAATCAGTCGTGATTGCGGAGATCGGGCGGAAGGACGATTATCAGTGTAATGCGTCAACGATCGCCACGGGAATTTAAACGTCGAAGATAACATTATACGCTCGGGAAGTTTTTCGATCGGGAGTTTCGAGCTCGCCGCCTTCTCGCGCGCTCGACCTTATTCGCTGGTGCAATTTTCATTCAAATTTTTCTCACCTCCAATTAACCCGCACGCCTCGGATAAACACCGCTGAGCTTGGAGTCACCGTCTCGCAGTCACACATCTGCGATTGCAGAACAGAATGAAAAGTCGCGCCTGTCGCGACAGAAAATTGCTCAAATAAAAAAATTGAAATTTATAGAAGAATAATTTTAATCATTTATTTTTTTCGCGCCCAATTGATGAAACTGCATTTCGAGATGGCTGTGGTTTTTGGAGATTACTGTGAGCTCCAAATCGGAGACCACCTCGCAGCGACAAATTATGATTAAAAAACAGAATAAAAAATGCGTTCTTATTGCAACAAAAAAATTCGAAGATTAAAAAAAAATGTATAAAAAATAATTGTTATAGTTTTGTTTATTTTGCGCACGATCGAAGAAATTAGAAGTCGCGGAATTGTCACGCAAAATTATTGAAATAAAAGAATTGAAATTCATAAAAGAATCATTTTTATAATTTGTTTGTTTCGAGATGGCTGTGGTTTTTGGAGATTATTGTGAGCTCGGAGACCGTCTCGCAGTGACAAATTATGATTAAAAAATAGAATGAAATATGCGTTCTTATTGCAACAAAAAAATTCGAAGATTTAAAAAAAATGTATAAAAAAATTTTGCGCACGATGGAAGAAATTACACTTCGAGGTGGCGACGAATTTTTGAAGATTGTTGTTGACAAATTTTGTTGATATTCGAACCGTTTGAAATTTGAGGATCGGTAAACTACGTAGGTTTTTCATGGGACTCCTTAAGCGCGAAGGGTTGGCCAAAGCGAGGAGGTAAAAAAAATATACTGGTGGATAATTATATTCTATGAAAAAAAATAGGAAAAGGAGAGAACTCACAGTCGCAGGATTGTCAGGCAAAATGGTGTGGGTGAGGGCGTCCCGCAGTCGCCACCCCCCCTGTCGCGGCCGGAAGTGACGCACATCTATCTTGCCGAGCCCCCAGTTCGCAGTCGTGCACTTCCGCCTCAGCGAGAATATACCCCAAGAGTGAAAGAGACTATATAGAAAAGCGGAGATACATCGGAGGAAATTTAGCCTGCCGAGCGACCACGAAGGAATAAGATTTTTTTTTCGACGTCAAGCGTTAAATGCATTAAACATAATGTAAGGTGAATAAAGGCAGGAGATCGTGGATCGCGTGGGGTGTAGTTATTTAAATAATTGACAATGTTTACAGGGTGATTAGACATACGGCGTATGGAATGAGAGGAATGAGGAACTCGCGGGTGGCTCGTTATGAGGAATCGAATTAAATGGCTACGTATGCTGAATAATTAATCAGCAGTCTCCGGTCCAGCACTACGAGCACACGGCCACTTACTTAAACTCCCGGGGCAACGAAGGGGTTCGAGAGTTCGAGGGTTGGCGACGTGAGCCTCGACGAACCCTCGCGGGTTTTACTGACCCTTTGGGACATTCGAATGTTTCTGGAAATCTGTCCGATTCCAGAGAATCTGTCATACCCAGAGAATCTTTCATATCCCAGGAAAGTTGTTATATATCATGGGATCCGTCGTAGCCCAGCGGATTCTGTCATATCCCAAGATTCTATCATATACCTTCCTATCATATCCTAGGTTCTATCATATCCTGGGATTCCATTATATCCTAGGATTCCATTATATCCGAGGATTCCATCATATCCTAGGATTCCATCATATCCTAGGATTCCATCATATTCTAGGATTCCATTATATACTAGGATGCCATCATATCCTGGGATTCCATCACATCCTAGAATTCCATCATATCCTAGGATTCCAGCATTTCCTAGGACTCCATCACATCCTAAGATTTCATCATATCTTAGGATTCCATCATATCCTAAGACACCATCATATCCTAAGACACCATCATATCCTAAGACACCATCATATCCTAAGACACCATCATATTCTAGGACTCCATCATATCCTAGGATTCTATCATATCCCAGGGTTCCGTGATAACCCGTGCTATTTGTCCCAATCCCGAGGATCCGTCATATCCCAGCGGAACTATCCAATTATAGAGGAGCTGCCATATCCCAGGAAATTTTTGACGTCATAACCTACCCAAAGCCGCGAAACACCAGGGAAACCAAAAGTGTCAGTCAATTCTATCAATATCGATTAAGACGTCTACGGTCTCGCTCTGCGAACCGTAACCGAAAATAGGCGGAAATGGAAAAGGCAGAATGAAAAAAGAACCAAGTGTAAAAGATAAAGAGGGATTCGAGAAGGGTAAGATAGAAACGGGTGCGAGAGAGAGTATCCCTCACTCTCTCGTTATCGGGCTCTTTTCTCTTTCGCGTTTCTCGCTTCGCTCTAATGGTTCACCAGGAGTCGTTCCGGACATTAGCTTCTGCGTGCGCGGAAAGGAACTTCTCCTCGATCCCTCATTTCCACCGAGTTGTGCCTCACTCTTCTCAACATTCAACCGTGTTACTATATCTTCCCTTCTTCGCTGTCGTAGTCATCGTCGTCGTTCTCGGACGCAGCTTATATCGCTCTTTTCTACGTACTCTCCTTTACTCGATCCACTATTATTCTTATTCTACTTCTTCCTCTTATACTTCTTCTTCGTCCTCCTCATCTTCTCTCGCTCTGCCACGCGGTCGGACGAGAGTTGGTCCTTTTGAAAAATGACCCGAGCTCCTTCTCCCTCGGAGAAATAAGAGTGTCATCATCATTAGCCCGGCGCGTTACACGCGGACGACTCGGGCCGAGGGACTACTCTCGCACGGCTATTCCCACCACGATGTTGCGTCCGATCGACTAACATACAGAAAACTCGTAGACGCGAACAGATGCACTCGAGTGTGGAGCGAGATCAATCCGAGGATGAAAGTTGCCCGGTATCGTGTCTCGATAACGCACGATAAATTATCATATGTATATATATATCTGTATATAAGACAAACAATTATTTTTTAAGATATTTTAAGATATAAATGAATAAAACACTTAACCCGGAAGAAAATATCAACATTTTCGTCATAAAAAGAAATGGCCACTTTTCCGCCCGCTTCGCGTGCGTAAAACCGCCATTTTCGCACCTTGTGATGAAAAATTTCGTACATCCCTCGTGCGAAACACTTTTTCACCCTCGTGGAGTTATGTACTATTTTTTAATGGGTTTTTTAATGGAACGACTAACATACAGAAAACTCGTACACACAGAAAAAAAAAAATTATTTGACGGCCACCGTTTATTTGGTTCGAGTAAAATATTTATTTGATTTAAATAAATGTTTATTTCATTTAAGTAACTATTTACTTAATTTAAATTAATAATTATTTAAATGAAATAAATATTTTACTTAAACCAAATAAACGGTGGCCGTCAAATACATTTTTTTTTCTGGGTGTAGGCGCGAATAGATGCACTCGAGTGTAGAGCGAGATCAATCCGAGGATGAACGTAGCCCGGTATCGTGTCTCGATAACGCACGATAAATTATCATATATATATATATCTGTATATAAGACGAGCAATTATTTTATTATATAAATGAATAAAACACTTGCCCTGGAAAAAAATATCGAAATTTTTGTCATGAAAAATGTTTAAGGAACCAAAATGTAGCTTTTTTAATAGGTTTTTTAAATGGAATTTTTTCCAGGCTATTTGAAATCTGTACGAAACTATTTTATGCTTAAATAAAGATATACGATTTACTTTTATTTTTGTTATTTCGCTGCGTGTTCAATCTGCAGAAAAATTAGTACGATTGAGAATCGGTACCTTGATATGAGACACCTCATACATAGAAAATGTTTAATCTACCGGTTACAATGTATAGGCCACTCACAATGGATCATTGTTAAAAAAGCACACACAAAGATATAGAACCCGGTGGGAGAAAACAATGATTTCCTCTCGGCATTGTTTCCCTCATTCTTTATCCACACGTGAATTACATCCTAAATCGTGCCAGTGCGATTCGCCTCGCTGACCGCGGACCGCCGCATTCTCGCGACAATTTTTTTTTCGAGGCCGCTCGGAGAAGCGAGAGAGTGATATAGAGATACCGAAAGGAACCGGATGCCTAGCCTATTCATAATTTCGGCAGGAAAAATATTTTAATCGTGTCTGTGAAACGCATCACATTTCAGCGGTAGGTAACCTTTGTGATTTTTTTTATTACGTTCGTGCCTCGCCACGTTCAATATTTCGAATTTTGTTTCGAGTTTGACCACTCCGGATTTATGAAGATCGTCATTATCGACGGGCAATTCACTCGTCGACACACACTTGTGGTAATTCCACGAACAGATTAAATACCAAATGTTGCGGTCGATTTTGAAACGTAACAGAGACGCAACCATTTTTTTCGCTTAATGTAATACACAATACTCAACACCAGCAGCAGCAAGCAAAAATGTTCCGTAGTCCTGTTACAAAAAACAAATAAATTACTGAGTTAAAAAAAAACAAATACATTACTGAGTAACAAAAAACAAATACATTACTGAGTTACAAAAAACAAATAAATCACTGAGTTGCAAAAAATAAATAAACGAACAAGTATTACAATAGAACATTTATTGTACACCTAACCAGAGCATTTTTTTTCTAATATTCAAGCGAAGTAATATTGAAACATGTTTTTGTAAAGCCGCTTCCAGTTTAAAAATCTCAATTTCCTTCCGAAAGTGACGTCAGTGAAAAAAATTTCAAATTTTTCTCTGTGACGTCGCTTGAAAACCTCAGTTTTTCACCGAAAGTGATATCGTATATAAACATCCGAAATTTTCTCCCTAAAGAATTATGAATCCACGGTGCCGAGTAATGTCCAGCTGCTTTCCGTTGTAACCCAAGTCTTACTATAATTTTATTTTTAAAAAATTCAAAAAAGTTGTCTTCATACATTTTCGAAATACCAATTTCTTCACGCGCCTTTGTCAATTATTTTTCAAATCACAATGACCTTTACTCAACACCGAAAGCAGCGAGCAAAAACCTTCGGAATTCCTGACGTACAAAAAAAAAAAACAAAAAAAATTACAAAAATTCCTGGGTGCAGGAGAGAAGCGTAGTATTCCAGGAGTTTCGTACGAGAGTCGGTCAGCGCGATCGTCACGCGGCCGAAAGAAAGGGAAGGTGGATCCTCGCGGATTGGCATTTCCTACGCGCCGAACTATTCCACGTTTTGACGAGAGATTGATGCCCGCGATTCCGGCCCACGATGCCGATAGAGGCGACGTCCCGCGTTCCTCCTCGCCCCTGTGGCATACGCGACGCGACGGAGAGAGGACGACGAGTTTTAACAGCCGCGCGATAAGGATAAAGGTATAAGGTACGGCCGCGAAGAATTAGAAACAGAGGAGAGGAGGATTCGCGAAGGCGGCTGGAAACGAAGAAGAAAGGGCTCAGGGCGGCTCGCGGCTTCCTTGCCGGCCGGCGAGTGAAGAGTAACAAAAAGATAGCGAAGACCGAGGAGGAAGAAGAAGAAGAGAACGACCACGAAGAAGAAGAAGCGCCTCAACAGTAGCAAAGAGGAGAAACAACGCGCTGATCCGCTGAGTTTTGTCGTTGTGCGCATACTTACACACTGTGTGTATATATATATATATATATATATATATATATATATATATATATATATATATGTGGTATATATATGTATATATGTAGTTGATATAGTTGGGTGACTGGATAGGGAGCCCTCTCGTTGTATTTGTGATCTGTTTCTCCTCACGACAAAAGGCACCGCCCGGAATTTTGAGCGTCGGCTTCACCTCTGTCGGATATTCGACTCCTTTTCATCGTTACCCGTTTCATTTGTCTGTCCTCCTTTCCTTATAACGTGTTTTACCTTGCAGCTCTCCTTTATCCGCGACTTTGCTTCCACCGCGAGCCGCCCGGACGCTCCTCCGTAAAAAGCGAAAATATTTTTCCAACACAAGACCCCCCCCCCCCCCCCACTCTCACCGGTCTCTCCTTCTATAATTTCTTTCGGCCTAAGGAACCCTTTCAGAATCTAATGCACCAAGAATTCGAGACAATTCGAACTTATAATCGATTCACTTTGGTAAATGGTAATGGCAGAAAAACGGCGATTTATTTTTTTTACGTTTTCGATTTACAGTGCTGACTTGTGATCATCAGGGGGGAAGGGGGGATCTCAAAAAGAGGAGTAGTTTGAAACTTTCTTGGCTTGATCGATTCTAGCAAAATTTTATCGGACGGAAATGTAACTTCTAATAATTCGTTTATATTGGGTGGGGATTTTTTTTTTATTTAGTCGGCGAAAATTCTTTTAAAAAATCATACCGAACAAAAGAGGAACGCCTGAAATTAATTGATATTCGCGTCGGGGATTTTAAGTAAGTTAAGTAAACATCGGACAATATCCTCGAAAAAATGGTCAGTTAAACATTTTTTTTGCCTGTTCTATTCTAGCAAAATTTTGTCGAACGAAAATGAATCTTGTAATTATTAGTTTATATTTGGATGGGGATTTTTTTTGGTCTATAGATTCGGCGAAAATTCTTTTAAAAAATCATACCGAACGAAAGAGGAACTCCGAAAATTAGTTGATATTCGGGTCAGGATTTTTTTTTACCAAATCACCGTTAGGTAAAAAAACATCGAACAATAGCCTCGAAAAGAGCAGTTTGAATTTTTTTTTATTTGTATAAGCATTGTATAATTAGTTTATATTTGTATAAGCATTTTTTTCGTCGGTCCATTCTGTAAAAAAAATGCATACCAAACAAAAATGGAACTCCTAAAATCAATTGATATTCGGTCAGGATTTTTTTTTTACCAAATCACCGTTAGCTAAAAAACATCGAACATAAGCCTCGAAAAGAGCAGTTTGAATTTTTTTTTTGCATGACCCATTTTACAAAAATTATAACAAACGAAACTGGAACTTCTAATAATTCGTTTATATTTGTATCGGCATTTTTTTGTCGGTCCATTTGGCGAAAATTCTGTGAAAAAAATGCATACCAAACAAAAGTGGAACTCCTAAAATTAATTGACATTAGGGTCAGGAATTTTTTTCGCATAGATGACGTAGATTCGTTGGGAATCGAATTAATCGCTCAATCGAACGAATCAATCATCCCCCCAATTGGGTTGTTTTTAATTGAACGGATCGACCTGATGTTCCTTACAATCCCGACACGAATAATTCGTACCGGCCGATTATAAGCAGTAAATCCCGTATAAGCTGTCGGATTTTCCGACATCCGCGGAAACGCGTCAACTCCCGGTCTCTCTCGATCAGGAACCGAGAGAGAGAGACAAGAGTGCAAGCGAGCGGGGAAAAAAGAGAGGTGGAGAAAGTTTCGCAACAGGGTTTATGCCGAAGGCGCCACCGAGGGACGATTAATCGCCTTACGAGAAGAGACTCACCCTAAATCTTTCGATACGTCCACTGCGCCTCGGCTCCGCGAGGGGGCTCGAGGGAGAGACGAGAAAAGCACCGGGCTTCGCGCGCTCTCTTGCGATCTCTCGCCGAGGGTTGCTGCGGCACGGAGGAGCTGCCGAAGAAGAAGAAAAAAAATGCCTTCCGGAAACCGGAACCGGGCGAGACTGAAAGACGCGAGTTTTTGGTATCCGCAGTGCTCGGTTGTACGGTCCTAAAATGCGAGACTGAAACGTTTACGTACCAGGCGAATATACAGATTTCCACAATTAGTCGAACAATCGGACGGTTCGAGGCTGATAGAACAAAATTCAATGTAACTAGAAAAAGGAAAAAAAAATTTCGAAACCTGTGTACGCACGAGTGGACAATGAGTGTCAGTCTTCAGAAGAAGAGAACAAAAATGCGGCCAGGAAACCGGAACCGGGCAAGACTGAAAGACATAAGATTTTGGGCTCTGAAGCGCCCGATTTTACACCTAGAAAAATTATTAATTTGAAGGGTGATCCGCAAATAATTATTTATTTAATTCAAATAAATATATATTTTAATTAAACATATAGTTGTTTGCGGGACGCCCGTCAAATAAATT
>JAPYZD010004926.1:0-16034 GCA_030522725.1 Ichneumoninae sp. B BG-2022a | reverse complement strand
TTTTTTCGATGATCAATCTCCGGCTTGACTTTGTACGAGAAATGATATTCGATTTGTCTTCCAGGGGGAAAAAAACTGTATACAAAAAATAGGGCCGTGTGCAAAGTTTTACAATAGTTTTATCGTCCCGTTCGAGGTTGTTGAAAAACATGAAAAATGGATTGGAAAGGAGTAGAGCCTTGGAATTTTTGATGAAATATTTTTTGTCGGTATGAAATGTTTTTTTCCGTTTATAAAATTGTCTGTGACGTATTCCGACGTATTGTTGTCGGGGGCTATGCCACCCTACCAAATATATATATATGGGACTTACGTTGCTTTCAGTCACGGGTGTCTGGGAGAACAGGGGAAAAGGATCCCGTGTGTGATGACAATTTTGTTTATGTTCAGCTGAAAAATTTGTTGAAGATAGTCCGCTGTGCTCCATTGGCCCTCTTACAGAAGTGTCGTGACCTGGGCACATTATCGATTACGAAAGTGTATCGCATGAAAGTTTAAAACTCCGATAAAGGATATTGTGTAAGAACGACAGGCGGGCATCACTCGCCTACACGGTCCTCCTAATCGGTCTCGCTTTCGAACTCTGCACAGAGAAGATATCGAAGCCTCGAACTTCCCGGTCTCACGGTACGACTCGTTGTGCTCTCCCATCCCTTCCAATTTTCCTTCGCTCTTCCCTCCGTGTACGAAATTTAATTAACGGGCGATCGTCGACGTGGTCCGTCGACGCGGTCCGTCGACGAGAAAGGAAAACTTTCGGTCCTCGTGTTCGTCGAGCGTCGAGAGACGTCGAAGAGCCAAGAACGAGAACCCAATCGCGGCTGTGTGGTTCCTCCGCTTATTCGTCCTGTATATACACGTGCTTGCACAACGCTCTTCGTGGTCCCGCCTTCCAGCTGCACAAATGTACAACACCCGTACCTCGTCGTTTCGACAAAGTTTTATTTACAATATCCCCGGCTGCCAGAAAGTCGAGATTCGTGAGTTCTACGGTGGGGTAACTTCTCGAAAAGGATCCCCGCGAAATGTTGTCACGGAGCGCGGGAGGCTTCCGCATTTGTTCTCGAACGCCTGGGCAAAGAGACACAGCGCTCTGCCGGCGCGCCGGGCCTCGGTTCTCTTAACTGCATCCGCTTTTCCGGGAAACGTTTCACCGCAGAACGACGGCACACCGCGATTTAGCTCTTTCTGGGAACGATATAGTTTCCTTTTAAAGTTTCGTTGAATTTTATTTCTTCACCGGTACTCCGGTGGTTTAACGTTCTATCGCTATGTCCTTTGAATCCTCGAAATTGCAATCCATCCGTTTATCGAGACCAGCCAGACTCGTTTCATTTTCTTTTTTTTTTTTATTTTTTTTATTTCGGCAACGTGTCACGATTTTTAATATTTCGTATATTCAACAACCATTTCACGTCCACAAAGATCCATGCTTTCTGCCCTTGTGAATTCAAAATTTTTTATTTTTCGTGTTATTAATTGATGGAATTTTATAATGAATAATAAAAAGAATGCGAGAGTAAGTTCGCGAACAAGAAATGTTTTCTAATGATGAAGAAGCCTTTTTTTAATCCTGCAGACGAAGAATATAAATTCACCGGTTACGAATATTACTGCACTCCAATGCAAAAAGAAAATGTAGACTCACTTGTTCTCGTGGATGGTCGTGATTCCAGTACTGGACCTGCCTCAACTCTTCCAATTGATGTTCCAACGGATCATTCTCATTTCTCTCGCGATCCTTTCCCTTTCCGTTACCCGTTCTCGCCTGTTTGTCCCATCGTTCCTTCGTCGTTCCACCGAGCTTCCTCAACTGGCTACTCGGATCGTCCCGATCGAGTGTCGTCCCACGGCCGTTCGAACCTCGATCCAGTTGGCCCTCCTCGATGTCGTTCTTCCGCCACTCGTTGTTCGGATATTTCGGTCCCGACACCGCCGACACAGCGATGTACGAGTTTCTCGGTCTGCCCGAGCCTTCGCTGAGATTCGTGGATCCGGGCTTGCTGATCGGCGAGGCTGTTACCTTGTGATAAGCGAATTGTCGCCACTTCGACGGCCACGTGGACGAGTGGCTCGTCGGTGCAGGTTTACCGGCCGAATAACCGGAGCTCTCGACGTTCCAGTCGTTGTTGATTTTTTGCGACCACGGAGGCGAGGAACCTTCCTTCTTCGGTGACGACCAAGGACCACTTCCGGTTTCTTCAGGATTGCCGTTTCGGTCATCGGGCCATCTGTCTCTCGGTACTTCCGACAATTGTCCGTATGGCGTTTCCTTGAGCTCGTACGGTCTCCAGGTAGACTGATCGACAGGCATGACCCAAGCCCCGACCGACGATATCTTCGGTGAAACCTGCGATTTGCCAGACCACATTTTCCTATCCGCCTCGACGTTCCCCGACCACACGTTTCCGGCCTCGTCTCTCTGCGGTAACCGTTCGTTTTCCCTCGATTTGCTCCATTCGTTCACCGCGCTCAATTTCGCCGGCCAGCCGATGGAACTCTTCGCTGTATTGGCTATCGATCCCTTGTCACTCTGGCTCGACGTTGCCTTGCCTATGCCGTCCCCAATTTTACCGTACTTGGACGATGATCCCTGTGCGACGATATCCTTGACGTTATCCTTGCTCGACGAGAGCAAACGATCCTGCTTGTCGAGGCCCAATTTTCTCACGAGTTCGGCATTGGGATTGTAGGATTTGCCATTTTTGTCCTTCGGCCAGGCCTTCGCCCCGGTAAGCTTGAACGGCCAAGTCGCCGGATCTGACGTCAAGCTGTTCCATGTCTTCATCGTTATTTTCGGCAGCACAGGCTTATCCTTCGTCGCCGCTTTCACCTGGGATTCTTTGTTCGACAATTCCAAAGGATTTTTTATCTTCTCCAAGCTAACCGGAAGTATCTCGCGCGTGAAACTCTTCGGTCTCTCGGGCACTGGCCACGAGTGTAAGTCGACGTTTCCGTCGACCGGCCACACGCTGTCCATGGGATAATTTCTCCAAGGTTGTTGTTGCTGGCGCTGATGATGATGCGAATTTCGTTGCCAGTTTCTCGTTGACAAAGGGCTCCCGTTATCCTCGTAGTCATCGTTCGGATCGGTGTCCTCGTCGTCGTCGTTATCAAAACGTTGCCAATTGGTACGATCTCTCGACCAGGGCTGATAACGCGGTATCCAGACTTTGTAGTCGCTCTGCGACGGCCTCCAGGGCCAGTGTCCACCGGCACCGGGAATTCCATCGAAATTCCCGCGACTCTTATCTTTCCAGGGTCTACCGTAGTCGTAGCGAGAATCCTGCCAAGTTTTCGTCGAGGCGTACTCGCGTCCGGACGGTCTGAACTGTTGTGTCCTGGCGAATGGTCGGTGATTCGTCGTTCCCTCGGGGTACCGAAAAATTTCATCGTAATCGTTAGGATCCCGATTAACCGGGCTCATACCGTAATCTCTTGATCTCTGACTACCGTACTGGCCGTAACGATCGTATCGGTTCGGTGAGATTGGCCTCTGCTGGTAACTTCTTTCGGGGATATCGTAGTCCATTAGCCTGGACGAACTTCCGTTATCGTTGTAATTCTGTTCGTTATCGTCGTGATTAGAGCTCGGTGAGCCTTTCTCGTGTGTGTTAACTTTGCCGTAGTGAAGACGCCTGGGCTGGGAGTATTCTCGCGCGGACTGAAGCATCAGAGCTTGACGCTCGTCGTTCAAGGCTTTCAGACTCTCGCGTTGTTTGTCGTCTATCGTCGGCAGACGATCTTTGACCGAGGTGCCGCGCTGCTTGGATGTCGCTGCGTAACGAACTTTGGCCACATTTGAGACAGTCTCCTGACGATCGTCCGACCAGGGTGAGCCGAACAATCGCTCGGCCACGAGACGCCATTGAGCGGGTGTGGTTGGCCACGCTGGCGACGCGGTCGTCGTTAGCAACGGCGGCCTCAACGACGTCGAAGTCGTCGTTGTCAAAGTTGTCGGGCTCGAGGTTGAAGTTGTACCGTCCAAACGATTACGTGGCTTCTTCTTCTTCTTCTTCTTTTTCTTCGGCTTCTTCGTGGTCGATTGCCCGAGCGGGCTATCGGTCGACGAATCCGTCGATGGAATTTCCAACGACGAGTCTGGGCTGTGCGCTCGTTTGCGGGAATCTAGGTGGGCCGTCCGCGAAAGCTCCATATCGCCATCGACGTCCTCTGAAAAAGTCGATAACAGTTTAAAGTGCACGATGGACAGTGGAATTCGAGAACATTTTTGTTTTTTTTTTGGCAATATGAATGATTGTCTTGATAAACCTATGAGATCCTAATGTCTGCAACTATTATGCCCGATTCAAAAGCACTATTTCCATTGGGGTTGACTGATAATAAATCGTTAACGAGCTATCGCGACAATGGGGGGTGGGTTGCCATTGCTGTCGGTAAGCATCGAAAGGGCGACGGTTGGGGTCGAATTAGTCGACACGGGAGGACAGCCCGGCGGGCTTTCTCGCGCCACTACCCTTTCCCCCATAGCACACCGGCTGTAAACCACGGAACGAGATAACCCGTTTGCTCTCGTACAATTATAGATGGAATGAGAGAAAGGCGTGGCGTTAAATTGCCCCGCGGAACAATTGCTCGACGGCTAATAATGGACGACGAGTTTCGCGTCGATCCGACACCCCTCCGGCGCCCCTCGGCAGTTTTCCCTATTCGGCCACGAACGGGGAACGATTGGTGTATGAACGAAAGAGACAGCACCGGCGGCACCCATGCCAATCCCTGTTTCCATCTCGTTATCCCCGATTGAACGATTGCTAATCGAGATATTTGGCTCGACGGCATTATCACAAACGGTGAAACTCCGGGGCTGTGCATGCACACTGGTCGCTTAACGAGTTATCAAACGTGGCAGCTGAATTCCAGTGGCAAATTAATTCCGGCGTGAATCGCCTTTCTCAGACGCCTCTCGGCATTCCGAAAGTAATCGAACGACGCGGAGCATTCCCCAGGGCGTCCCCGGCGTCACTGATCATACTCACTGAGAAGCCGGTGAACGCGTTCCCAGTGTCGAGGATCCGAGGCGAGTCGTGTAAGCAGTTCCATCAGGTTCTCCGCCAGGACACCCTCCTCGATCTGCGATCCGTGCCATGGAAAAAAGAAGGAAAGAAACGAATCGATAAATTGATTAAATACAAACGAGTGGGGACCAGGCGATTTTTCTCCGGGGAACATCGTCGATGACATTCCTCGGGAGAGGTGCGATAAAAATATCCAATGCTCAGCGAACGTTTGGCGACGCGGTTTTCACGCACGTTCTCCCTATTCCTTTGGCAAAGCCGTGATAAACGAGCAAACGTGTAAGGACGAAAGGTCGAGGGTGAAACGTGTGACGAATGTCGTCGATTGGCCTTTGCGCGTTGGCAAAAAAAGAAAAAAGAAATGAGAAAATAAGAGAAGAAGCTTCGAAAACCTCGCTCACGCTGCCTGTACGTGCTTCATTGACTACCCCCGCGTATATTTCGTTTCCTCCGCACAGTTCCCCTTTGCTCTTTTTTTTTTTTTTTTTTTTTTTACTAGCACGCGCCTTCCTCTAAGCAGGTATATATACGAGGGAAAATCTAAGAGGAAAAACTCTCCTCACGAAGTTCTTCGGTTATTTTCTGGCGGCAACATCTCATCATCGAGCCGTCGCTTCCGTCGAAAGCGAAGTCAGCTTCTCTCAACGGTGGTGGATAAAAATTATGGGGAAAGAAAGCGTTTGCCGCGCGGCAGACGTGATTTGAAGATTAAGAAGCTTTATGCTATCTCGGTATACAGCCGTACATGAAGTCGGTAGGTATGGTGCGGTGGCGTACCAAATCCCTTTGTAAAGTACGAAACGCCTCGAGACCCACGTATCCGAGGGAGAAAAAGGAACGATGCGTTCAATTTTATTTTTCTTATCTTCTTAGTGTATCGAATAGAACGAGCAACACACTCCTTCATGCGTCATTCGAGTATCGACAGGCATATCTAGTTGGAGGAGAACCCCGAATCAAATCTCTTATAGTACTATATCTTTCGTACTATACTAATTCGGTGCATGTATCAAGAGTCTGTGGAGCAGCACATGCAACAATTCGTAACATCGCCCCGTCGTGAATGTCGACATAGAAACCGTTACATCGATCGTCTGTTACATTTTCCCGTGATTTCCCGTGAGAACCGGGACGAGAAGCTTCCGCTCGCTTAATTTATTCCACGTGCTTGGACACACAGAAACGCGACGTCTTCCGGGTTTCTCGTTGGTATACTCCACCCTCTCCCCTCAACATTAACGTCCATCTTCCCCGCCCGGGGAGGTTCTCCATCGGTGCTTCGGCATTTCGCCAGAAAATTTATCGACGCCCGAGCGAAGTGATCGGGTAAATCTCGTAGCTTCGTCATATCGCTCGAGACACACCCGGTATACCTCTCATTCCGTTTTGAATTTTTTTTTCCTTTTCTTCCTTTCATTCCTTTCTTTCTTCCGGTTCCATATAACCACGAGTTTGAGAGTACGAGCGCCTCCCTGCTCTCTCCTCCCCCTCGGCCTCCTCATTCACTCTGTAACACGGCGGTATAGTTATCGGACTCTATACAGAACTCTCTTTCTCTCCTCCGGTACGTTCTTTTTATTACTTTCGTTTCGCGGAAGTCTTAACTCCGCCGGCGGGAGTTTCGTCGTCGACGTCGTCCTCGACTCCGCCGCAAGTCGGAAGTGCTGACGACATCGGCGTATCCCTCGACCTTACCCCCTCAAGATTAACGACGTGGTCCTGCGACGCTATTGCGGGCCGCACCGCTGCTGTTCCATACTCGCGGACGGGCAAAGATTCACCCGAGAAATCGAGCAGAAGAAGTCTCCTGTGCCATCATGGAAAGGAGTACTACGAGCTCGAAACGCTAGAGGCCACCTCGCTCTCACCGATTTTTCCTTTTTTTTTTTTTCTTTGTAGGATGGCATAGCCCCCGAACGGCTATCCTCCGATGAATATCCTCCGAAAAGACGAACTTCCGAAAGATTAACCCCCAAAACGTGAATTTATTAAAATAATGGGACGATAGGTGGTGTTCGGTCAAGTATCTGTGCTAACGTTAGCCACGATATAAAGATCAGAACATTAGCGATTGTAAATTAATCTGGTATCTCATATACAATTGATCAATATTATCGTCGGATGAGATTTTCGCTCGGAGAAACCAGGATCATCGAAAATATATTTTTTCTGATGTGGTGTTCCGTGGTGTCCAGCGGTCCTTCAAATCCTTGGGGTCCTGGAATTGTCCTTGAATTTTGCCTGACCTTGGAAAAGTCCTGGAATGTCTTTGAATTTCACGTAATGTCAGATTCGAATGTCCGCAAATTCAGATTTTCGGACATTCAGAGGAAATACGTCACTTCTGGTTTGCAAATCTCATTTTACGATTTGAAGTGACGTCATCATGGAAATATGTCACTTTCGGTCCGGAAATGTCATTTTTCGGCCGTAAGTAATGTGTTACCTATATGATGTCACTTCGAGTAGAAAAATGAGATTTTCAAACCGAAAGTAACGTATATTTAACATTTGTATTTCAGACTACTTTTACATGCGGTAGTGGGGAGAGCGGTGGTGTATACAGCAGACTGCGATTTTAACATTCCTGTGGGTATTCCAGCAGGATTGAATTTTGCAAACTTTAGTCGGGGTTATTCTATCCGATGTGGTTGCTCGCCACTGGCAAACGTATATATATATAGGTACCACAAAAGGGTTTTTTTTTCGATCTCTTAAATCATCGGGTCGGTGTAGGGCTACGTACACAGCACCGGTACGATCGTTTAACCTGGGATTCCACGGTTAATGAGATAAGTTGTGTGATGGAACGGGAAAGTTGTGCTCTGTGGCATTGAATTGCGTGTTGGGTTGTAGTTGAAAGGACACGGGAACGAGAAAAGGAAATGAGGGGCGATGCGAGAATGGGAGATGGAAAGGGAAAGTTGGAAAGCAGGGAAGCTTTTATGGAAGCAGAGATAAAAGAGAGTTTCGATCGAGGTAATTAGGGTCAAGCGGTAAGATTGAGTCACGAGGGGTTTGGTTCTGTTGAGAATTATTATAACTCCGACGCACGAGGGAACACTTTTAGCTCACTAACGAAAATCTTGGGATTACAAGCAAAGAAAATACCGATTCTTGAAAAAAAATCTTATAGACTGTGATTTCGAAGCAATATCAAGAATCATCAATGTCATCAATGTCAAGAATACGAGTTTGCTGCTGAGAATGTCGGATACAGATAATTATTGTTTTATCGAGTTTGTATAACGTTGAAAACTTACGCCCAGTTCCTCAAGTTTGCGTTGCTGCTCCTGTTCGGGTATATAACCACCGACGAAGTAAGATCTCCGACTGTTAAGTTCGGACGGTTGCCTCTTGTCTAGCTTTCTCAGAACATCAGCGGGTGTATCGTCGTCGGGATATTCCTCCTCGAGGCCCAGATCGTCATGGACGAGCTGCTGAAGCAAAGCGAGAAGACGTTGGTAGAAGTTTCAACTCCAATTCAAATTTTGTTCGTCGAGGCCTGTCGAGCTTTACAGTAGCAGAGATTTCGAGGTTTACACAAACATAGTTTTGTGCACTGAAGTTGTATGCGCAAACATCTTCAGTGGTTTTATTATTATTATTATTAATGACTTAAATTAATAATAATATATTATATTAGGTGGGGTTTAAATGAACGGTATCCCTTTCAACGCTCTGAATTATCTAAGACCTCCAAAGATACTTCAAGAATCCCTTGTACTCCCTTGTTCTCATTATTATTATTAAACCAAGTATGTACATTTCGTTACCGCAATTAATTCGTTAAGATGTTTTGATAATAAAGAAAATCGGAAAGTACACGATGGTTTATTTTGACTCACCCCGTATCGATGCGGTTGATTCGCAGTAACCGGCACCACGAATCTCGACTCTTGCTTGGCGTCGACGTCGAGGCGATTAACGATTTCCATAGTTGGATCGAGTTTCTTCGGCAAGATGTCTGTCATATTCAGGGCGAGAATCTCCTTCTGGGTGCTGAGCTCCTTCTTCACCGTCGGTACACGTTTGGCCTTTGAGCCCGATTTTGCGATACCACCAACGATGTCTTTCTTTCTCGACATCGTAATCTTTTGTTTGTATTTCAAAAGTTCGACCACCTGGTGAAGGACAAAAGTTTTTAGTATTCTCTATTTTCTCC
This sequence comes from Ichneumoninae sp. B BG-2022a, assembly GCA_030522725.1. Classification (NCBI taxonomy): domain Eukaryota; kingdom Metazoa; phylum Arthropoda; class Insecta; order Hymenoptera; family Ichneumonidae; species Ichneumoninae sp. B BG-2022a. The sequence continues at coordinate 6,830 of JAPYZD010004926.1, read as the reverse complement.
ATCTTATTCCTTTCGCTCTCTCTGTCACCGGAGTTTCCGAGCTTGAAAAAAAGCTTCGGCGGAGGCTCGAAGAAAAGTGAGTCGGGAGAAAAGAAGCTACCGGGCGGTAGAGAGTAGCAGGAGCCGGCTTCCGAGTTTCTCACCGGGTGCCGAAAACTCTGTCGCGAGAATCCACTATACATCCGGTGTATATAACAACAACTGTACACAAACTTCGGTGAAACGCTTTTCCTGCACCCCCCTCTGTATCTATCTTTTCTCTTGGCTCGCTTTCTCTTGCCACTCCGTGCGCTCTTTATTTTCGTTAGAAAAGTCACACAGATCATAGTTGCACAACGAGAGCGACGGAGCAAACGGCAGAGTTTTAAAGTTTCGCTATGCAAATTTCTCGCGCCAGAGATATACCGTATACTATTTGGTTCGCTGAAGGTTCGCTCTTAAAGAGCTTTGATAACTCCAAACTGTTTTCCAACGATTCCAGGAGGGAACGGCATAATTTATTTAAAGAAGGTACTTTCTTTTTTTTTACAATTCTATAAACAGAAACTCGAGTTTATAGACATTCGGATACCAATAAAAGGAGCTTTTTATTAAATTTTCAATTTATATTAAAAAATAGGCAGTGAAATATACAAAAGTAAATTGTACCGTATGTCGTCTAATTATCAATCTTTATTGATTTTTAAAAATTGGAAATCTGTTAACGAAAGAGTTATGTTCGTTTGGGGACGAAAAATATTTTACGGTGTAGAGCACGAAAATCTTTTCGGGATTTAATAAATGGAACGCGAAAAATTTGCCCGTTTAATTTAAAGTTTCCGAAACCGTTACTACTTTTGATTACCTCTTCGTCCTCATCGTTGGGCAGTGCCTCGTTCGACACGGAGCTCTCGTCGGAGGCGATCTCGTCGCTCTTCTCGCGCGAATCAAAGCTCTTCGTTCCTCCGAGACGATTGGCGAATCTTCGATCCTCGCTGACCAAAGGGAGTCCCGGGGTCGAGCACGATATTCCATTTCTTCTTTCGTCCCTCGACATGGCCTCGTGAGACTCGGCGATTCCCCGCAGCTCTTCCTCGTACTCGTCCATCGGATCGTTCTCGTCCACCTCATCGTCGTCCGACTCCTCGTCGTCGTCCGCCTCCTCCCCGTCCTCGATCCACAACACCTTCTCGATTCTCGACGTGGCACTTCCGGTCCCGGCGTTTCTTGTGACGTTCGCGATTTCCGTGGTATCCGTACTTCTCGGTGTCGTCGCGAAACCCTGCTACAGACAAAAACGATAATCGCATTCTCTCGCCGACGGCTCAGCTCGGGTGGGGGGGGGGGGGGGGGGGGGGGGGGGGGGGAGATGTTACCGGAGACGAGTAAGGAGAAAAATACGATACCGGATATGTGTCGACTCCACGTCGAGACCCAAAAAATTTCGACATGTCTCGAGGCTTACCGGTAACGTTTCCAACGATGTTTGCACATTTTTGCTGCCAACTGAAATCATACAAAGAAAAGGAAAGAGATTAGTGTTACGTGTTCAACGATGAGACATTTATATACGGTACATGGTATTTAGCAGGAATACATGTAGCAAAAGTTAAGATTATGCAAAATACCACGGTAGGTAATAAAAACTGTAATTAATTTTTTCAACGGACATTATCACAACGACGATCAAATGAGAAGTCTCTACGAACGCTGAATGTGCCGTCGGTATTTCGATGAGACTTTTCTGTCGACCGTGAACTCCGGTATTCGCGAAAAAAAAGTTCATTACAGTTTTCATTACCGACCGAGCGCGGGTTCGGTACGCGCTCAGGTCTTAACACAAGTTAATCATCCACCCAAGATTAACAATTCCTTTTCATCTCGGATAATTATCCGGCAAACTTTGCCCGGATGTTAATTTTCACGAGGATTATTAGCGATAAAAGTGTACCGGGTTCAAAATTTACACTCACGGGTCAAAGGGGCTTAACTTTTCGGCGCTGGTGTCTGCCGTGCGGGGCTCAGAATTTCAATTGAATTTCGTCTAGTAATCAGGGAAATGTCTGCCAAAGTGGCTTTAATCATGGAACCGGGTAAGTGGTTAGGGGAATGACGTAGTGGATAATCACATTCGCTCGGAGGAGAGATACGTACAACGAACGGTGCGAATATATAGTGTCTTCGGCGTGGATGGGACCGAGAGTTACGGTACACTGATGTGTACCGGTGTGCTTTCTCTCCACCCCCACTCCCCCGTGGACCGGATGGAAAGCACAGAGGACGCGCGAACTCTGAGCGAAGTGCCTCGACAACGGAGCCGCGCTCAACGACGTCGATATGGCGACGTCGACGATCGGCCGGAAGCCTCGGTGCATTGTTCGCGTTTATCGAGTGGAACCCGGGTGATCGACATCAAAGCTGTACCGGTGAATTATTTAGGGCGTCATCGATATATCGACGAAAAGTTCCTCGGTAACTATACAGTTCGCCTCTGTCACCCCGAAACCGCCCGCTCCCTCATTGCTGTACAAAATCACATCAAACACACTCCGCGAGTGCCGGAAATTTTCACAGGCTTTCCCCGACCGTCATTCGATCGCAAATTTGATAGCACTTTGGCGGTAAATAAATTCTTTGAAAATTGCAACCTGGTGAGTGCCCTCTTCGGTAGAGGAGAAAATTTACTTTGCAGTAGCGCGGCCCCGTGTGTGGTCAGACTCGGACGCGACTTGTCTGGACAATAGAAAGGGCACGAGGAAAAAATAATTACCAGCAATATTTACTGATATTCTTATTGTAAACGAGTACAATAAAAAAATATTATTATTAAATAAAATAATAATAATAACAATTATTATTATTGTTATTATATTATAAGTGAATTAATATCATAATAATTATATTGTCTTTTACTTGCAAAATTCCAACACGAAAATTGTCGTAAATTCCGTCACGAAAGTTGGCTCGATAATTTGGACGTCGGTCGGAAAACCGACTGGCTTCCGCGCTCTCCAAACTTTTCTCTCTTACGCGGAGCATAATATAACATCTCACCGTGGACTCGACTGCAGCGATGTCGACCCGAGCTTGTCACTCGAGTTCCAAACAAATCTAGCATATTCCAGTTGATTGCGAGGGTACACAAGTTATATTTTCATAATATCCCCGGTCGACCGCACCTACGCTAAATATGTACACAGCTCCGGTGAAGCGATTTTTTACAACCACTTTATCAGACTTATTTTTTTATGAGTCTTTATAGCTCGCTCCATTATTTACTTCATCTTCCTCACATTCAGCGACTTTTCACGCAATTGCTTGCTTCAACGTTCTCGTACATTTTCCAGTAAAATACTCACTGTTTCTAGTTTTTTTCTTTTTTTTTTTTTTCCGTCTACTAATTGTTTCTGTTACTATTTTTCTATTTCTTTTAAATTCTTCATTTATTATTATTATTCTTTTTTTTTTTACTTAGCGTCGAGTCCTTTAACTCTCTTCACCACTCTTCCCAGTTTAGTGCGGAGCAACCCGACAGCCCCGACACTTGTATATACCTTTCTCGCTATCACGCTGCGCCCGAGAGCTCCGAGCCGCTCTTAACTTCGTTAAAGTCTTCTCCTTCGTTTTCTTTTTGTTTTTTCTTCTTTTCTTCATTAAACTTATTTGAAAAGACTCTGAGCAAGCCGAGAGGGAAGGGAGGGGCGAGGTCTGCAACACGTGCCTTGCTAGATATATTCGCTCGACCGTGCGACATACAGCAGCCAGGACTTTAATTAACCGTCGTAATTTGTGCCGGGCGAAGGCACCCAGGAGGAAACCCGGAGGAAACAACAGCGATCGGCGGGTAAATGAGAATGAAGCGTGTCTCGAGTCGGGCCTCGGAAGCAAACGATATAAACTTTGCGCCAGAAATTTTGCACTCGCCAAACGCGTGCCGGCAACCGGTGTACCGATATGCATGTCAAGTTAGATTTTCAGCTGAACAATTATTTTCCCAGCTCGCCGATGGCCGATGAATATACAATCATAGAAAAAAAAACTTCAAAAATGGTCAGTAAAAAAAAAACACTGACGTCGGTAATTCACTATTTTAATAAAATGGTCTCCTTCTTCTTTCTAGTTCACCTTATACGTAATGTAGTTTGATTGCATGTTTATTTTGTTTTCATTTTATTAGACTGTGGACACTGACCATCTATGACGAATTCCATTCCATATGCTGCAAAAACCGACCTGCAGAAATGATTGTATATGTGATGGAATTATTATTATTAGCATTCTACATTTAATATCTACATCTGACAAAAAAAAAGACTTCCAAAAACGAGATGAAATATCATTTTATAAAACCTCCCAAAGAAAGAATATTAAATTTTTCGAAACGAATAAATCTTTTTTCCAACCTTTTATAGGGTTCCCCATTCGCCAAGTTTGGCTTAATGCCCTAACGAAGAAATTCAGTGATAATGGAACATCGCATTATCGTCTATTGTCCAGGAGAGATGACCGAAAGTGGGGTCGAAAAAAATGCATCGTTCGGCTCGCAAGTGCGAGGACGCGCGTAAAATGGCAGACTACCGACGGTGTTCCGGGAAGGCGAAAGGAAGAAGAACCGAGCGAAAGAAAATGAGATTAGAAAGCAGAGGGAACGAACAAAGCGTCACTCCATTATTATTTTTTTTTGCTTTTGCTTTTCACCGGAGAAAGGGCTTGCGGGGTTTTTATACGCTCGACGGGACGGGAGGCCGGCGAGCCGGAGGGACGAGCTTCCGGTGGTCCCCTGACGTTGCTGCTTCTGTTGCCGGGTCGCTCGGGTTCCTAAGTACGTTTACACCGTACGTGACCGGTATATAAAATACATTGGACCCGTTGGCGAAGCGGCCACCGCCCGCGCACCGCCCCGGGAAGACTTATCGAGTCGAATATTGGACGTAATGCATCGCGGCTCGGCGTTGCAGTTTTTCCGATATTTCAACCGAGAGAGCAGCCCGCCCCGCACCCACCCACACCGGCCGAGGCTGGGAGCAGAGCCGGGCGCGCTAAAGTGAGCTGGCAAAAGAAAAGAACAAAACTGGGCATCGATATAGGCTATCGGTTTTTAAAACCTACAATGACTGGCAGTCGGTAAAACAGCGACATTGTGAATGCTCGGGGGCCCTCTCCGGAGAAGGGCCCCTGCAAAACAAACGACTTAAAGAGACGGAAAAGTTCCGATAACTATGCCGCTAAGGAGACAATGATTGTACCATTTTTTGTTTGGCGTTATATATAGTAAGCCATTTCGCGAAACGCTGAAACGAAAGCAATCGAAAAGCCGCATCACGCACGGCCGGCCATCGGCGAGCCCTACGGGGCTTCCGGTCCGCCCCCAGAGGCTCCGACTAATAAACCGGAAGTTGTATACATGCGCCGTGCCAACATATCGGTCGGCCGGTCGAGCTTTCCTTTTCAGTGTATAAAACGTGTTCTGTGCAGGTGGGTTTCGAACTCCACGTGCAATTTAACGGTGCAACTATGAATTGCATACATTGCCGTACTGGTACAGGACTGTCGGTTTATACTCGCTTCGACGAAGCCGAAATATACTCGTTTCCCAGATAGTTACGAGGCGCACCGAGAAACGAGGTAAAACATTCGGGGAAACATGATTTATAACGGTTTCAAAGGGCTGCGGGCACAGGGGTTTGCATACATATTTCGATACTCGAAGTACATAACTGGCGTTACCGACGGAGTGAAGTGGCATCGGCAACAGCCGTTGCCAACCGGACCCGAACTTCCAGACTCATCGTACAAAGTTTCTTCGTATGCTAAAATAGTTTTACTGTGCTCGTTGAATTCAGCAGCATTTCGTGTTTCTCCGACATTTTTTATTTTTTCGTTGGATAATAAATAATATTTAATAATACACTGTGATATAATAATGCTAAATGTAATAGTACTCTGAGAGGAGGATCTAGTAAATATTACTATATCGCTTTATAGATATTACCACAGCACATAGTAGTACCCAACTAAAGCATCACCTATGACAGGACGTACCAGATTTATAAGCATTTTTCGTAGTTATTATGGTCAAAATTCTTGGAAAATCTGTGACTTCCTGCCATAGGTAGGGGAGACCTGTCAATTGTAACAAGCGGCCGGGCAACGATGCGTATGATCGGACGCATCGGATATGAAGTGAGCAACATTATAGACATCACGTTATGGCCATGCATTCACCTCATAGCTGAGTTTTCAAAAATACCAATTCGCCGAAACCAAATGTGATTCGCGAGCGCAGAAGTGATTTTTCGGCTATGCGGATCGCGTCAGCTAGGCAACACAATACAAAATAGTAGTGGAAACCAGCACAAGGAGTTGAACGGTACATTTTTTGCGGAACATTTTGATCGCTGAGACGATCCGTTTCAGATTGTTATTAACTTTGCTAATAATTCGGTGTGGGTTCGATTGTAACAGTTGATCCGGGTCAATTGTACCAGCAATAATTCATTTCTTCGAATACCAATACCAATACCAATATATTTTATGTATCTTATGTATTTATTCTTACATTCTAAGCAATCAGCGATAATTTATACACTTATAATTTATAACCAACCAATTGTACACTATAACATTTATAGTAGGGCTGTATAGTTAGGCCGGGTAAAATGGCTTAGCTGGCTACAAGGGCTTAGCCAGCAAATAATTTTTTTTTAATGTTAACTTTAAATAAAAAATTTTCTGTGATAATGCACCCCCGTTCTATTTCTTAATAGCGGTCGGCAAAGGATTTCGTTGATGCAGGAGGATGTTACAAATGACCCCACTACCCGTTACAATTGACCCCACCGCGGCCCAAA
>JAPYZD010004925.1:0-10577 GCA_030522725.1 Ichneumoninae sp. B BG-2022a | reverse complement strand
CTCGTCCGACTGTGCTTCATGTACTGCGGGAATTTAAGAGGATCAATGCGCACGAGGCCGCTACCCCGTATAAGATGAAACCAAGCGAGCGCAATATTTATTCCCAAAAGCAACAATATAAATAAAAATTGGAGCGCATTTTAAAATGGTCTAAAAATTAAAGTAAAATCAAACACGCGCTTTGGGCGGTAGTCCGGAATTTATGGACGCCGATGCTAATAGCTCCGGGCTCGTCCAACTGCGCTTCATGTATATGTATATCAAGAGCGGAGGGGGAGATCGTGAGAGTTCGCGTGGTTCTTGTCTAACGAGCTTATTATTAGGCGAGAGCTGCATGGCTGAATTTCACATAAGCCCCCGGTCGGCCCGAGCCTTCCCGTGGCATAAACGCACGAAGCTCTTGGCGCTGGCGAATCGAGTCTGTTTCTCCTCGCGAGCGGCTCTCGCATGGGAAAACCCAGCTTGCGAGCTTACGCGAGATTATGAGTTTTGTTGCTCAACTCCTGGCCTCGGCTCAACTGTTCCCCAAGTTCCGGCTCACTTTTATAACGATTATTGCACGCCGACGATAGTCCTCGGGACTCTTTCGCTTCCTCGTTTCTCTTTCTCTTATTTATCCGCTCGTATAATCGTCCTCCACATACATCGCTGTCGTACTCCCCGTAAACTTCGAAGATTCTTCCGTCCCAATTCAAAACACGCAGCCTTATTAATTGTCCTCGAGATTGAACTAAACTAGCTGTCCCGGACTTTTTATTTATCCCCGTTCTTCGACCGAACGGTGTAGGGAAGGAAGAAAAAAAAAGGTAGATTTGTGCTACGTGGCCAGAGGCACGACCCCTGAGCCTCGTTAGCGCCAGTAAGAAAGATCCGCCGGTTAATCTTACGAGCTCTAACTCCACCGGATCTCCTCTATACCACATATAGCCCGCCTCAACACGTACGGGTAAAAGACACTCGCCTTTTCTCGACCACGAGGAGTAACGACTGCTCGCCCGATTCTCCGTTTCTTCTCCGCTCCTTCGTTCTCGGGGGGTGCTAATTTTTGCGTTGAAGAAAAGCGGGGAAGAGAGGAGATCAGGAACGCTAACGTCGTTGCACCTGGCTCGTTCCCAGCGACGGGAGATCAACGGACAAATGACACGCGATTTCCGAGCAACCCTCGCAACGGCAGCAGGGAAAGACCTCCCCGTCCCCCTCGCCTCTCTCTCGCGTCGTTACAAACTACCTCCGAAACGCCCCCCCTCCGATTAATGTCTTACTCGCCGGGTTCGCGAATCCGCGCCGACACACCACCCAGCCACGGTAACGAAAAGTACGTGCCGCTCAAACTCGCCACCCCTTCGGGACTGCATTCGCCCCGGAAAGCACCTAATCGTACGTGAGCCTTAACGATCTATTATGGAAGAGAGTAGCGGCTACACGGTGCACAGTCCGAAACGTTTCGTGAGCAGATCGTCCTTCAGCGACTGTGGCGAAATGAATCCCGAAGAGATCATCGCGTCGGGCACGCGATGATTTATCATCGCGCTGAGACGGCTGTGTTATTTCCGGATAGTGCGAAGCTCGGTGCTCAAGTGTCTTCCCGGAGTTTTGTCTCTCGTGAATTTTTTTCCCGCGAGTAATTAGGTCGTAAATAATTACGATAAAAATGACAAAAAGCGGGTTGGGCGAAGGAGAGTTTTATCGGGGCGACGGAGCTCGCCCCGCCTGCCGGCGGTTTTACCCGGTGCGTTTCTGCTCCGGGCGAAACGCAGTCGTTGGCCCTCCGAGACGATTTCGGTCGCCACAGTCCGGCTCCGCCTCCGCCGTGGCCAACGACTGTGACATTCGTTGCGCGAGAGAATCCCTAAATCTCGAGAGCGCGGTAGCTCTTCTCCCTTTTCCGCAACCTCTTCGAGTCATTGGACTGTACAACCCCGGCCACACGACTCTCGTTCTCGTAATTAAGAAATCTCCGAGGAGGAGGACTTGCCGCTGCGCTCGCACGCGGCTCTCCCTCTCGCCGTCCGCTCAGCTTGTTCGCCGAGAGGCGAGGAGGACCACCCAACGGTTAAATTAAGTCTATGACTTATTCAAGTTTTATCTACAATTGCCAGAGGAGGAATTACCGCGGGAAACGGATTTACGGCCGACTGTTGTAATCAAACGGGCACGCGCTCCTGTTCTTTCCTCGACCCCGCTTTCTCTGTATATAACAACCCTTTTATCCTCCCGAATTTTTACTTTCTCCCTTTTTCGCAGCCTTTTGGTCGTTCGCACTCGTTCGCTCTTCGTCCGTCACCGTTATTCTCGTTCTCGATTCTGGACATCAACACGGGATTCGCAGCGTGAAAAATGGGAAGGAAAAATATTTATTTCTCAAAGTCGATGACTGGAGATATCCACTTCGTAATGGGGGAAATGGTTTTAGGCGCCTGGGCGAAGAAGCTGTCTCGCACGCTCGCCGGAGCATCGAGCCCTGCGCAAATTTTAAGCTTGTTTAATTTAACACCTTGCTTCTGGAGTTTCTTGAGTGGCGAGGCGTGGCGGGAGACGCGAGAAGACGAAAGTTTAGAGTTTTCAACAGGCTTTCTCTCGCCTATCCTTTCCTAAATTCTCCCTCCGGTACGTACTCGGCGAGTCCTCTCGCTCTCCACATAAATGTGGCTTCGAAAGCCTCTGCCTCCCTCCATCCACCGAGTTAAGTTACTCCGACCGAGTTGAGACTACAAGTTCCTTCTCCCCTTCACGGCTCTCTCTCTCCAGCTTTTTGTTTTCAAGATGAAACCTCGAACCTACGAGGCTGGTCGAAGCTGAGGGGAATTAGTTAGTTTCCGTGGTTTATAGTAATTATTATGCAAACAAATTTACTCGTACGATTTTTTTTCCCTATAACACGTATAATTTATTCAACGATACTAAGACACATATTTTTCCAGTCTGTACAACAGGGAGGAGGCCAGAGGCAAGCGAACGGCGAATCGGCCCACAACCACAACGGATATCCGCCAGCGGCGAGTTCGAGTTCCCACAACGCTCTCAATCCGATGAGCAATCTTAACGGCATCAACGCACAAGCCACGTACGACGGCAAATGACAATCGAAGGAAGAAGATCGAGGAATCAAAAAAAAAAGAAAAGAAACGTGAAGCGAAGGGAGTTCGAAAAGCTAGACACATAACGAAGAAAAAATGGGACTGAGGTCCTCGGACTGTGGGCGCGATATGCCCAATCGCGAAGATTGTATAGATCGTTTGCTAGATCGATAGGAAGGTAACGACGGCGAGAACGTCGATACTGAAAAGTTAAATACCTAACTCGTAATAAACGTTAGAGGGAAATAACAAAAAATTATCAACTGTATAAGCCGCAGGTTAAATTAGGACGTAGAGGAAATAGATAGAGATAATAGAGGGAGTGGAATGAATTTGGTGCTCTTTAGATAATTGGGGAGTGTTTATTTGTACATATTGTTTGATGTATCGAGCCAAGAATGGATGAGAATGAGAGACAGAGAAGAAAAGGGCAGTGAGATCGAGGGGAGGTGACTCGGGACCGAAATCGTCTCGACGAACATAGAAAAGTTAGTTTTACCAACGAGTTTAGGATGAATTCGTATAGATAGATCGAATCGCCGGGGTAACTCGCCGGCTCGATGGCCCCCGTGGGTGTAATACGTTAGGGGTGACTTAGCGTCGTTTCAACTTCGAATCTCCGTAAAGGCCAGATTGATGCGGCCAACTTTTACCGTTGCCTTATTTGCGAGTCAGATAACGAGACTGAGTTATGCCGAAAGTTTTGAGGGTGTTCTACTGCCGTTGATGCTTCTGGTTGCACGCGTTACTGTATTACAAACTCCGCACCATCGCGCAAACGCGTTTAATGTACAGGCTCATTCAGAATTGGTAATCGAAGCTGCTTTGCACGATATCTGGAAATTATCCCGAGTGAAACTGCACGGTTCTTTCCTCCAGTATGCTTTTTAATTGTATATTTTATTTCATTTTAACACAAAGTGAATTAACGGAGGGCCAGTCGGTAGGGCAGAATGCAGGTAGCACGATGAATTTCAGAGGGTGTGCAACGAAGCATGTAGTTTGATTGCACGAAACGACACAACCTCGAAATCACCTGTATTAGCTTCTGGCGCCGGAAGTTTTTTTGCGCTCCCAATTGGACCTTCATTAATTTTTTCTTTTCGTTCCAAACAACACATAGATTCGCTATCGATGATGATAATACATCTTATACGACCAAATAGTCTCGCTCGGTATTGTTCCAGATAGCATGCAAAAGTCGGTTAATCCGCGTTTATTATTCTGCAGGATAATTTTGCGTTACGTTATTTATTCTGAATCACCCTGTACGAGCCCTTCACTGGCGAATACTTTATTTTCCGCTCGCGTAGGGACGTACATTGGGGATTTGGCCATCAGCCTGTCCGATATAGGGAAAGCAGAGTTTCGTCGAAAGACAAGTAGAGATACGATCGCCATGGAGACTTGCAGGACATTCTAATATTAGGGATATATCTTGAACCAGAAGCACCGGTGCGTAGTTGTTTATCCTCTCGACTCAAGCGAGCATTTTTTTTGTCGAATGTATAATACGTCATACCTACCGATACGCAAAGTAAGGAGAGATCGAGTGTTCGATTCTCGGTCACTTTATTAAATCCTGGAACGAAACGCAGCTCCAGTATTATTTCGCGTGACTGCATCTGTATCTTTATAATTCAACTGTTTAAATTTCAACGAACCGCTGTACCTCGGTGTAGGTTTTCTGCAGTTTCCCTACACCGCACAGTAGCACGAATGTGGGTACTTGGAAGAAGTCGGCTGCAGCCGCAGGAAAAGCGCGACTCGTGGAACGCGAAATAAAAGTGTAAAGCGCAACACGTCATGTTTCGTAACTGGTTGAGTGAACTATATGGCAGTTTGGATACGCGAATGAAAGACGGAATTATATACGAACGGTGTTGAAAAAAAAATTATGTACGTCGCGAGTCAAAGGGTTGTTAAAACGATGACGAATAAAAGCTGTAATAACTATTCGAACGAGGCGAAGAAGAAAAAGAAACTATATCATACAATTAATTATCGAATGTCTAAATACCGAATAGGCGTAAAAAAAGAAATAGCGAATAATACGCGAGAGTAGAATGTTTAATTGGCAGACGACGGCGAATGATGTTTCGCGGAACAAAACGATTGCGCCTCAGATCGACGATTCTTTTTGTATTATACTTTGCCACTGTAATGAAGAGAAAGAAGGAGGATTACATGTAAAATAGAACGGTTATTACACGTGAAATAGAACGATTCCTTCGATGTTGAACTGTATTACGTTCGTAGAAAATTTCTTTCGTAACGACACGCGAAACGATGAGCGAGGTAAAAAATCTCAACAGGGGCCGAAGGAGCGCATCACGTTTCGCCATCGCGCGTTTCCAGCATCCTTCACCGTTCACGCTGAATTATTTAAGGCTCGTACGTGAATCGCCGAACAATAACCAGTCTCAATAATTTACCAATCATACGCGAGTGCGGAGTGTGGGAGGTATCTTGGTCCTTTGTGTTTTATACGAAGCTTCGACTACGAATAAATCGCATTGTGTATTCAGGAGAGCGAGATCCAACTCTATTGGGGCGTGAATGTTTCTCGCCCACCGAGTCGAGGCGTGCTGCAAAAGGCATCATCCTCGACCCTCTCCCGCCTCGCGCACGGCCAAAAAACGTACGTGGAAACGTAGCAATCTCAATCCGCACGAATTGACTTGAAATTTCGGCTGAACAGTGCAAAATTTATGAGCAACAATCCCATAGACTTTACCGCGACGAGCCAATTCACGCTTGCGGATCGTTCGGAACCGTCGCTGGGGGAGCTTTGCTTTAATCGATTTTCCGCGAGATCGGCGAGGTTGCCCTCCGTCCCGTCTGACTGCGATTGACCTTATCTACTCCTCACCTGCTCCACGACTCGCGGCGTTCGCATCATCGACTTTGGTAAGACAATTTTACATCGACCTTACTTATCTAGTCTCGTCGAGTTTCCTTTCGGGTCCTTACAGTTCTTCTACAGAAGTACACTTTGTTCTACGCATTCCAAGACTTCATCCTTTTGCAATTTTTCGTGTCATTACATCAAATATTCTCAAATTCTCTTATAAAATTACAAAGTACTGGAACAGGTTTGTCTCTTAGACTGAATTCAATTTAATGTTCTAGCTCACAACCATCGACCTCAGCAATTCAATTATGTATTTATTTATTTATTTGTCAACGAGCACTGCCCTTTTCACATATAGTCTTCGAAATTTGATTTAACATTCGATAGAACTACACATTAAATTAGAATCAACACTTGACGTTATCTAAACGATTTACGTTCACTGTTTTTATTCCTGTCACTTATCTTATGTTACATAAAATATTAACTATGATTTCTTTTTGTTCGAAGTTTAACGACGACGTTGGAATTTCGGGACCATCGATGCTGCGAAATTATCGTCGACACTGCGGGGAGAGAATCGCGAGCGTTCGCACACGAGGGAATTATGAACGAGCCCGACGATTCATCTTACGACCGATATTCCCGAACAATTCGCAAAGGACACAGAGAAACGAGTACTCTGAATGATTAAGCTTTAATCGACAGGGCACCGATTCCGCCGTTGGAATTATTAATATCGGTGATAAATCGTTCGTTCGATAAACGAGTGGTGGTGCTCGTTGCACCGCGAGCGGGTCCGTCGGCGACGGTCTCCCGCGCCATAACGCTATCCCGCGCCCAGTCAATGACGAACGGCGGGCGTTCGATGCAAATTGGCAATTTTTCCCAGGCGGCTCGGCGGTAATCATTGGCAATTAGAGAGCACAGAAGGACGGGAGGGTTTCCGATAAATGTTATTTATGGATGCGATTACCTACGGGCGCACCTAACAGCCTGGCCCTGCGGGAGAGGTATGACCCCGAAACTGCGCGTACGCGCCCTCTCCTCCATCCCTCCGAGAACGCTCCCGCGCAACCCCCCAGCCACCCCCTAATTGCCGGGCAATTACCTATACGGCAACCCGAACAAAACGACTGTCCGAGCATTATACGCTCTTCGATCACCTTTTAATTACTCCGATACTCTGTTTGTTTAACTACTGATTTATTAATTCTCGGGCGCATTCGCTGGATCGTCTGGACGAGGGGAGATATAATGTTTGTCTCGGCGACCAGAAGTAACGTGAGATTTCGGAGCAGCGAGCCGGGGCGAACTGACCCGGACACCGGCAGCGGGAGCCACCGAGCGATTAATTAAAAAAGTAAAAATTGTTTTCATAAAATTCATTTACGGAAATATGCGCGGACTGAAATAATATCCGGTCGGCTGATGCGTGTCCCCTGCAACCCGCGAAATAAAAAGATAAAAAGCTGCTGCTGCTGCTGCTGCTGCTGCTGCTGCTGCTGCTGGCTGGATGAGGGCGGAAGCCTCGACGTGAGGGTGATACTGCGACAGGAGTGTGTGGAACGGGTCGAGACACAGGCACTCGTATATATGCTGTATAGATATAGTAAAAATCGCATAGGGGTCGGACGTACGGACCAAAGTTTTCACATTTTTTTCATTTCCATAACTCTTATAAAAATATTTCTATTCCATGCGAGAGGCGAGTTCCGCCTGGGTATCGCGCATTCTGTGTGTGTCGTACGACTGTAGTCGAGCACCGAGTTTGTCTCTTTCTTCGGCGTTGGGTTTTTTTTATATTTTTTATATTTTTTTATTTCTCTTTCACTCGGCGCTTTAGCAAAAGCTCACTTGGCGACTTCCCTCGGGCGCGGTAGGACAAGCAGAGAGAAGAACCTAGGGAGGGGGGGGGGAGGGCCTGTGAGAAGTGTGATTTAAGCGCGCGTAAAACGGTCGTTAAAACAACAAAGCTTTTTAACGCCCCGGCTTGATTGCCTAACTCACTTTATTAAAACGTCGCGATATTATATTATTTTTTTTAAACCCCCCTCCACCACTTCGGTGTCGAGAATTCTCAAGAAGCCAATGAAGCTCGAGTTGCGAAACCTGCTGCCGGCGGAGAAAAAAAGAAAGGAAGAAAAATCGTATATATAATAACTGTGCTGCGGAGTTTACCAGATGGTCTCTCACCGATCTTTCCCTGCCTTATTATGTAATTTTTTTTTTTTGCATTCCAAGCAGAGCAGTAATTTTTTTTATTCTCTTTTCTTCCAGCAGGGAACTTTCCGGAGGAGGCGGCGAGAACGTTATTCCGACGCAACCCTTTCGTTCTAACGATCCCAAGCGTTTGTCGGGGCTCTCGCGACATTGTTGAGCGAGCGCTTCGAGCCGGAGTGGGAGAGGGTTGTCTATCTCGTCCCAGGAATTTCAGCGCGCTCGGGAATCTTCATCGACGTTACAGCAATCTTGGAAGAATTTTCCTCCGAAGAAGCGTGCCTCGGAGTTGCGAAAATAACTCCTCACTTCGTTACCTCGCCGATCGAAAACTATACGACTAACAAGGAAAACAAAGAAGAAAAACCGGTGCGAAGATCTCACTCGGTACATCGTCCGGCATCCATGTCTCGTCTTACAACTCCCCTGGCGTCGAGTCGTTCCCGGAGACTCCGCTGCCCTCGTACCACCGAAACTCGCAGGATTTTAATTTCCGCGAGGGCTATAACAGTTTCCAGAAGCGCCCGATGTGTCCCACGAGCAACGGCTAGGGCCAGGTGATAATGAAAATTTTTCTTCGCTCCGTTTGCGAGAGCTGAGTTAGGGAAGAAACAAAATAATAAAAAAATAAAAGTTCGAATCAGCTGAGAGTGCTCGTACAGCCAGACAGCCCTCGCTTCGCACTGTCGTCGGATTGCCCGTTTCAAGTTTGACTCTAATTAGAACCAAGCTAATCTGTATACAGCGAGCCCGAAGCTTTTATTTTGCTTTTTTGCTGCCTCAAAAAGGACGATTCGTTTTAGTAAAAAAAAAATTTCAAGATTTTAATGAAAACTTGGTCAGAATGATTTAAAACATCATATTTAGAAAAAAATGTATGTCGCTTCCTCAGAAAAGTTGAAGATTGAAATTTCCATATCGCTTTCTCATAATGTTGTTCTATTCGCGAAGCTACGAGGAAGTCAAAAACATAGAAAACGCTTTCTCATAGAAGAAGCTTTGCGAATGAGGGAGCATTATGAGAAAGTGATATGGAAATTTCAATCTTCAACTTTTATGAGAAAGCGATAGAGATTTTTCAATTTCAAATTTCAAAACGAATTTTCATCTTTTATGAGAATACGATATGAAAATGTCAATTCTCAACATTTTTTTTTTATTATACGCATCAAAACTTTTTTGTTTTTCTCCATTCTTACCGAGCTTCCGGACAGCGACGCTGAACAGTGGCGTTTGTCGCCGGTAAATATTCGATATCCCTTTCACGGTCGCGCGATCTCTTCTTTTTTCGCAGCCCGTTCAACGTGCTCTTATTTTTCCGGTCCCTCGAACATTTGAGAGGTGAGTCGGGAGAGTCTCTTCCTACGTCGGATAATAGGTATGCGCTTCTCTCGGACGTGCCCTATGTACGTATATCGAAGGAAGTCGAAGCACGCGAGCTATCTTTTCATTTTGCTTTGTGTCCGGCGCACCGGAGGGGTTGGCTCTCGCAGCCTCGACGAGCCCCCCTCTTCGCCCCCTCGCACGGAGCATAAAAGCTCTCTTACCTGTAGACAATTTCTGACGAATCTCTCGAAGCATGCGGGAAGAGAATAAAAAGAAGAGGAGAGAAAAAACTTTTCAACGTCTTTCAATCTCGATTCATTTCATTTCTGTCCGGAGATCCGGCACAAGCAACAACCCCTCGAGCAATCCGGCCCGTGAGAGCGAAAAATAGTCGACGACTTTGCCTCCCGTCGCGTTTTAACTTTTATTTATTTATTTCCGAAGACTCGCTCCTTTCAAGCTCCTCGAATCCTCAGTAAATATTTTCGGTATTAACTTTCACCTGACCCTCAGAGGTTTCTCTCGCGATGAATTGAAGCCCTTGGAATTACCTCGCAGCTCGACGGTACATCATCGTTTAACGCTCGCCGAGTAAATTGCCACGATCGAACTCTCTCTGGCCGTACAATTTAGCGATGTTCTCCACCTCCGATATATTTTTCTTTTGTCATAGGGTAAACGTCGTCGGGTGAAAGTCCTGAATACGGGTCGGAGGGGTAAGATGGTCCATCGACACAAATGCGGACTTGTAATAAACTATCCAGTCGCAGTAGCGCCGAACGGAGAATTTCACCTGTAAAATTCCATCCCCTATATGTGTTCATACATATTTAAATTACCGACAATTTTACGAGAGATTTGGCGTGACGTTACAGCCCGCTGATAGACTCAAGAATGAGCAATCTTGGGTTTGAACCGGGCGGCTTTTTGTCTTACCGAGAACTGCCACTTGTAAATATAATTACAAACCCTCCCCCCTCCCCCTCTGCCTCAGCCGTGCAGGGGCAACGGGTCTAATTTGAACCCGCGATTGTTGTATAATAAGTGAAATAAAAAAAATTATTTTACTAAAAACCAAAAGGTAAAAGTCGTTGGAGAAA
>JAPYZD010004924.1:0-15054 GCA_030522725.1 Ichneumoninae sp. B BG-2022a | reverse complement strand
TATTAAAATTACAAATCTTTTGCTTGAAATTTACAAAAATGTTAATGAAAAATACAAATTTTACTGTAAAATTGCAACGCACATGCGTTTGAAATTTCAACAACGGTTCATGTAAAAAAGCTTCCAATACTGTTCATTAATTTTCGAACAAAATTTTTTTACAGTGTTGATTTTAAACACGGAATGAAGTTTGGGGTAAACTTCGATCCTAAGAGCGACCTTAAATTCAACCTAACGTCTTAAAATCCGACCCAAAGTTCCATAGGACGTTTGTAGATCCCATTTCCAGAAACGCCGTAAACCTTTTCCAGGTTTAGCTTTGCCCTCCAACTCCTGCTCGAGACGTTTTCACATGACGAAAAATCCTTGGTTCATGATTCATCGACGGAAGGTTATATGAATCGGAAAGGAGCTCCAAGGAAGAAAACAAAGAACCCGGCTTTCCTTCCTCGCGACGAGTATAAAACGAGATACGAAACTTTTGGGGACCACGCTAGGGTGAGCGGGGAGAAAACGAGATTACCGGTAACCCTATAGTATCATTACCATAATCCAGTGTCAACGCGTGAATAACCAATGAACTCCGGAGCACATAATAAAAGCCGACATTCTTCGAGAATTATCGTACATCCACCGAGGAATAGTTCTTCGGCGTTGCGTTATAATCAGTGACTGCCTCGTGAATTATGCGACATGCGAGACACTCCTCTGTTCATCCGTGGCGCCCAACAGAAACGACTTTTTCCCACCCTCAAACAACTTTTTCTTCGCCGTGTCCCCGACGAGGGCGGCGACGAGGAGCACTCGAGTGAAAAGTGCTGATGGCAGACGGACACATCATCATCATCATCATCATAATCATCATCATCATCATCATCATCACCATCTGCGCGGTACCTAAGAACGGTCTTGGTTCATTGTTTCTAGGATTCCCAATGGCTCTAGCGAAATACGCGCGAAATTCTTTTATGTGGATGTATGAAGCTCTGTTCCGAATGTTCCGGACATGCCATCGACCTTCCTTTGTCGACTTCTCTCACCTCGTAGGTGGAAGTGACTGAATACCGCTCACCTGAGGGAAAAACCTCAGTATCGCAGTCGTAGGTTTTGATTAAAGTATCTTGAATGGGCAGAAACTTTAGAGGGTGACTACCAAATACGGATGTTTTAGGTTATAAAGTTATTGGCAGGTTTTAAGTATAGATTATCTAATCTATACTTCAAATCTGGGAAGTATCTATCAGTTTTTTGAATCGCTACCATTCCTAGAATTCCCAATAACCCTAGCGAAATATGTGCGAAATTCTTTTATGCGACTTTATAAAACACTGTTCTGAATGTTCCGGATATGCCATCGACGTTCCTTTGTCGTTCCTTTGTCAACTTCTCTCACCTCGTAGGTGGAAGTCACTGAATACCGCTCACCTGAGGGAAAAACCTCAGTATCTCAGACGTAGGTTTTGATTAAAGAATCTTGAATGGGCAGAAACTTTAGAGGGCGACTGCCAAATACGGATGTTTTATGTTATAAAGTTATTGGCAGGTTTTTAGTATAGATTATCTAATCTATACTTCAAATCTGGGAATTATCTATTAGTTTTCTCAACCGCTACCATTCTTAGAATTCCCAATGACTCTAGCGAAATATGTGCGAAATTCTTTTATGCGACTTTATAAAACACTGTTCTGAATGTGCCGGATATGCCATTGGTCTCCTTTTGTCGTTCTTTTGTCGAGTCTTTCAACTCGTAGGTGGGAGAGTTGGAGAATGCCGCTTACCCGAGGGAAAAACCTCAGTATCTCAGCTGTAGGTTTTTGATTAAATAATCCTGAATGGGTAGAAACATTAGAGATCGGCTAGGAAATACGGGCGTATTAGGTTATAAAGTTATTGGCCTGTTTTAAGTACAGATTAGATAGATAACTTCAAATCTGGGGGTAGCTATCGAAGTTTCCTCGACCGCTGCCATTGCTGACTAACCCCAAACAAGTTCCGGTCGATAGGCTATTTTGATGAAGGAATTTTTTAGTTGTTCCGTTACTCATTTTTTATTCGATATGAATAGGTCATGCAGATGAAATTCCCAGTATCAAATCCTGGATCGGGCATTTTTTTGTATACAATATGCAATAGGATCGCCGACAATAACAATAAAAAACTGATACACACACAGCTGCGCAATTGAAAAGTCACGAACGAATTTTCGGTTTCGATAAAATTTCTGCGCATCTATGTAACAAGTGAATCATAAATGTACAGTACATTTGTTATCGAAACGTATACAAACTTTATGGTGAATTTACTGCTGCACCTCGTAAATTCACGCACCAAAAATCTGTATTGTAAACAATACAATTTTTTTAAATCGTTCTGTATCCAATTTTTTTACCAGGTCAACGCACCAGAGTAATGTCAACTTCACATTTCCCATAATACCTATAATATTTATGGTCGGCTTTTTGATAATACACTTTTTTTCGTGAAGCGACATTCTGCAAAATTTAAAGAAACGTCCCCAGTTGAATCAACTTCTGGATAAAAAAATGTCCCCAGTTGAATCAACTTCTGGATAAAAAAATGTCCCCGGTTGAATCAACTTCTGGATTAAAAAAGTCCCCGGTTGAATCAACTTCTGGATAAGAAAAAGTCCCCGGTTGAATCAACTTTCGGATAAAAAAAGTCCCCGGTTGAATCAACTTCTGGATAAAAAAAAGTTCCCAGTTGAATCAACTTCCGGATAAAAAAAGTTCCTAAAAAACTCAACATCCAGATAAAACAAAAATCATCTCCTCAGTAGTTTCCAAAACTGTATATGACTCAGTGTACGTCCGAAGTCCCCCTGCGACTTGCCCAACGTGCGTTTGCCAAAATTCCGATTTCACGGATAACAATGATTTTTTTTTCGAACCTCCGTGGTCCGCATCGTCGCGTCGAAATTTGAGGATTATATCCGTGGAATATAACAAGCGACGTTGGCGTACATAATTTTCTATTCAAACACGGGACGGAGTGTGCACCTTCGGTCCGACAGTGCGAGCGAGAGACCCGGTGGACGGTGATCCTTGGTTAAATAAGATAAAAGGAGACACCAGACACGGGGCGCGGGACGGAGAAAGAGGAGGCACTGATGCATGCAGGATAGTAATGGAATATAGTATAGTGTAGTACTAGGAGAGATGGGTATGGTATTTCGCTACGGTCTCGTATTTCGCCTAACAAGAAGCTTTCACGCTCGTTTCACGGGGGTGTACGTTGCACGACAGGCGGTCCGGTCGTCCCCGTCGTCCTGTGCAAACACACACAGCTACCTACCCCAGACATCGTCGGGAGTGGCGGAAGAATTTTTCGAGGCGTTTCAGGTAGTCGAAAAAAGAGGGGAAAAAAATACAAGAGCGCACCGAGAATACCGTATAAAATACGAGGAGGCAAAGAGATACGGGAAAAGAAGATTCGTCTTCTGTCGCTGGCTACAATAAGACTCGGTCCCTTCAATGGCGAGCCACTTGTCCGTGCAAGACCCGGGACGCGCATTCAATGGGTAGGTTCACTATCGCCGAAAAAAATAAATAATAATACCACCACGTGAGGTCTGCCAAAAACGAATCGAATAGAGAGATTTCTTAGCGGGCACGGAGCAGCTTCAAATTAAGGAGGGAGTCTCGCTGCGCGCTGAGTTCGCATAAGTTCGACAACAATAAGAGAAAATTGCAAGTACTTCTTGATGGTAAAAATCTGAAAAATATCATGTATACTAAAGGTACTGAGAAGATTAATTTTGCATAATAATAATTGTAAAATGTTATTAACAAATTCATCAAAAAATTAATTGGTTAACAAATAACCCGGCAACAAAACTTTTTTTTTTATTACAATGATTCGTTTATTTTTCTGAATACGTATGAATGTTTTCATATTTTTAAGTAATCGTTGATTTTTTCATTTATTTTTTTTTTAATAGAACAAAAATCATTTCCTTGCCAACCGCGGTGCGCCATCTCGCCCAAGGCTTCGTCCAACGAATTCCCGAACGTAACACTCCATTGACTCAAAAACGGCCGTAAGAAACAATAGGCCTCGGTTTCCTGTTTTATGCGGGAACGAAGCGAGATGCTGAGACAATCCCAGCCGCGGACAGCCGACAGTAAGTCTGCGCGAAGATACGAATATAGGTGTGGAAGGAGGGAAAGTAAAAAGATAGCAGAGACCGGGGATAGAGCATAGTGGGGCATAGAGTACATCGCCCGACGACTCCTCTGCCGGAAGCACTATTTCAACGTAATTGTGGCCGGCGCGTCGTACCATCTCGGCTGGGTGCGCATGCAAGCCGGATTTCACCTACGCTCCCAACGTTCCCGCAAGCCGCATGCACGAGCGCAACTGTTACGAACCCTCGGGGGTTCTCCAATACACGAGTACGGGCTTTAAGAATATATATAACAGCCCGAGTACACAAGTATAATATAATGTGAGCCGAGAAGCGTGCGTGTCGCGAGGCACGCACGCTCGTGTACAATATCTATAACTTCGAGCGTACATCGCCGGGTTGAGATCAGAGGGGCTTATTTATCGTTTGGGCGCGATGGGAGATACGCCCTTCTGCCTTTGGGGCGAGGGATATATATTTATAGGGTACGGGGTATGACTCGAGGCGCGGGCTGTGACTTACGAAAACCGTGGTGGCCGGTGTTAAATACGCAGGAAGTGGCAATTATCCCTGAACATCCGGATCTAGGAGACGATCAGCGGAGATTTAGATCTTCGATCCTCGGAGGTACGGTGGAGATCGGTCGGAAAAAAGAACAGTCTAATTTTAGGTATAGGGCTGTCATCGACGATAGGGGAGGTTTCTGTTGAGGGATTTTTTTTTGTGGGGATAGTTGAATGTGAATTATTACTTAGTAGAGCTTTAAGTACAAAGAATTGGAAATGGAGTCACGGATTTGTTGGTATTTGAGTAAAAAAAAATGCAGGTGCAACTTTGCGCATTCGCTGTTATTGTGTGTGATAACATCTTCGGTAGTTTCAGGAAAATCTTTATCTAGGCCCTGCTTATTTTAACTTCCTCGTTGCTCTAAATTTCTGATTATTCAAGATTCCTGATTACTCTAAATTCCTGATTATTCAAAATTCCTGATTATTTAAAATTCCTGATTACTCTAAATTCCTGATTACTCAAAATTCCTGATTACTCAAAATTCCTGATTACTCAAAATTCCTGATTATTCAACATTTCTGATTACTCTAAACTCCTGATTATTAAAAATTCCTGATTACTTAAAATTCGAGATTATTCTAAATTCCTGATTACTGTAAATTTTTTATTATTCTAAGTGCCCGATTGTTCCAAGTCCCTGATTATTCCAGGTCCAGCACACACATAAGTAAATACCACCTTTTCTAAATTTTCCATTACAATTATTGTTATTGTTATTTCTACACCAATTTAAATTGGCCTTTGGCGCACATCAAGAGACGACGAGAAAAACATGATTGAAACGGTATCCATATGGGTATTTGAATGCAAAGTGCTGGCAGACAATCGATTACTTGGGCACGGAATTTCTGTTTGTTAAGCTATACAGTACCGAATTTTCTATATCCGGTAGTTCGAATGCCACACCGAGTGTTAGATACTATATCGAAATGGACGTCGGGGAGTTGAGGATCGATAACTCGTTGGCCGGAGAGCGAAGAACCGAGAGGCCTCCGTTGGCACACACACGCACACACACACATCGCGCCAGTCCACGGAATCGACAAATTGGCTCGCTGGGTTAACCGAACTGGTGCGTAGGGGTATTTCCTGATGCTCTTACTCGTTCTCCGCTATATGTGCTTGTTAGACCCTCGCGTCCAATCTGTCACGCATAGCTGGAACGTAACTCGCATATACGCGCGGATGCTATAGATCTATATAGGCTCACAGAGACAGGCCTACGTGTGCATATATATATATATATATATATATATATATATATATATATATACACACACACACACATAGCTTTACAGTATGTGGACGCCTGGAACAGTGTTCTGAACTGTCTGACACGTGACCTGGCAATTTCACCATTCGTCACGTAAAGAAATATAAAATATTCTTTTTAATATTTTCATTGTTATTATTATTTTTTTTTTTGCAACCCAACGTAGGGTTGTAGACGGGAAGGCCCTTCGAAGGGACATCTGCGTTCCAGAAGTAGTCTCTTAAAAATATACAATATAAAATCGTATCGTTAAAAAAACATAATATTAGAATTAATTAATATTGTATTAAAGATAATGCAAATAACATAATATAAATATCATTTGATTAAAAGAAAATACGGAAAAAAATGATGGTATTTATTTTAAGTTTCTCGCGTCAGTTTCTGGGGTTGCCGGCGACCCGGCACATTGGGGATGATGGTTGGAGACGAGAGATAAAAAAACAAAAAGGCGCGGAACCGGAAGGCGCGGTGGGAATGGAGGAAGAGCTTGGAAAAACGCGTAACGCGTCTCAGCAGCCTCTCGGCTGTCCCTTTTGCCTCTTCCGATGGATAGGGGAGTTAGGTGGTGCGGAAGGTTCCCTAAGAGCCGAACACGAGGGAAGGAAAAAGGCGCGGCGGTGGAAGAGAGGGCCCGACGAGTCTTCCGCCTAGGTGATTTAATCGAAGTAGGATAAAGCACGATGAGCGAGATAAAGACAGCCCACGGGTGTGTGCGGGGTTTAGTCGGATGCAAGAGACAAGAGGAAGGAAAAAAAACAATCGGTTGGAGTGGGGAGTGGAAGGAAAAGTCAAAGAAAAAACAAATTATGGAAGACGATGAAAGTAGTAGCCGTGGAAAAAATTGAACTACGAGGTCGGGATAAAATGGTACCGTTTTAAAAAATGTATTTTCCCTAGCAACGACCTATTTCTTTTTTATTTTAAAGACAGCAAAGAAACGTTGCGAAAGACTGTGAAAGTAATTATCGGGCAAAAAATGGAAGCAAGGCGTTGGGAAAAATGGCACTTTCATTGTTTCCTCTGGCAAGAATTTATTACATTTTTCAGTTCGAACTTAAAATAAAATTTAAAAAGATCTGGAAATTTTCTGGACACAAAACAGCAGTCTAATGTAACAGTCCAATGTAACGGTGCAATGTAACGACGCAATGTAACGGTGCAATGTAACGGTGCAATGTAACACTGTTACATTGCTGGGTTACTTTAATTTAACCTTTAATTTACATTTCCTTTAATTTGCCTTTAATTTACATGTAACACTTTGGTGATATTATTTGTTACTTTCAGTTACATTGCTGTTACATTGTTGCTGCGTTACAGTGTTTCCTGGGAATAGATCTGGCAGCGGTAATTAAATATTTGTTTAAAGACAGAAATGCATGTCTGCGCGTAGCTGAGCGGACAGCCGAGGGAGGCTCGGCGATGCGTGAGATAATTTATTATACGATTTCTATGAGAGCCTATCGCGGGGACATCGCACTCGGAGACGAGTCGGGGTGGTCGCCGGATCGTTACAGTAGTCACTGTAGAGTCGCTTACCTACAGACCAGACCGGCGAGCGAGCAAGCTCGCGCAACCCACGCGCGTCGGACGTGTGTTACCTAAGTATATAGAAAGGCGTGGATCTCGTCGACGGTAATAGACATTACGACGGATCAATCGTAGATTAGACGTCCAAGTAATGCGCCTGACTGTAATTCTAATTGAGAGATCGGTCGATGGATTATAGTCGTGTGCAGTAAAGAACATATCGTTCCCTCGATAACATATATTGCGGCCTACGCGACTTATCGCTCGAGTGGAGCAGCTTGCATAAAAAATATATTATTCCGATTAATAGTATATGATAAAATTGCGCGGGGCAATGTGGACCGGCTAAACGTTTCAGGGATTTTTATCGCTTTACATGACATTTTTGCTTTTTGCTTCCTCATAGAGAAAACTATGTTTTTGTTTGAAAAAAATCAAGATTTTAGTTTCGGAGCAATTTACATAGGCGAAAACGTCGAGAAATGTGATTTTTATGTTTTAATATTCCGTAGATGGAATATTGTGATATTGCGTAACTTTGCACATATTTCAAAGAATCAAAAAAATAAAAATAAACCTCCACCGTTCAGCAAGTAAAAAATTCAAAAATTTCCTGTCAGTAGTTACATCATTTCGCGAATCAACGAAATAAAAAAGCGCGAGTAGCAAAGGGATGGCACTGGCATTCGGAAACTGGGTTAACCGTACAATGATCGCGACCATGATAAACTTCGTTAATTTGCGCGTTAATGCGGAGTTTTTTTTAAACCACGATTTATTACGCTGTTAATTATGATTTGCATTGTTCGAGCTGTACAACTCTCAAAAAGCTGTGAATAAAAATATCCCACTCGCGCTCCGAAAGGAACGAACTTGCCCCGTGATAATCCAACCTTCTGTTTCATATTTTTAATGAATTTATCGTTGCTATATTAAAATAAATAAATAAATAAAAATAAATAAACCCACCTCGCTCACCGACCCAGAGCACCGAATGAAATGATAAACCTCCAATTCATCAGATCCACGGCGAGTGTCGATAAAAATACCATAAAACTAATTAATTCTTCTCCTCGAATCGACCGCCCTAATTGGCTAATTTTATTTCCGTCATTGAGAATGGCTCGGGCGTTGTAAAAATTCAATCGCGTAAATACACGACGATAGGATCTCGCTGAGTACTCTGAAATATTCAAAGGTACCCCCCCCCCCCCCCTCCTCGCCGCTGCCACCGTATCTTTCTCGGGAGATACGAGGGAGTGCTTCGACTGCGGGGATTTCGAGATACCTACTGGCTGGCCTCGATGCAGCTTTCCTAGCGCAACCCTCTCTCTCTCTCTCTCGTTCCGTGCATCAGACACTCGCCGGATGCTGCAGCGCGGCCTTCCCTATACTCTATACCTCCCCTTATAAATTCTGAAGCTTGTTTGTCTCGGGACTTGCTATTTACAAGAATTTGCAAGTGAGCTGCTTGCACATAGACGATTTCCGTTACGCTCCGTCTTTCTTCCTCTATCTCCAACGGCATATATATAATGTCTGTATATATGTATATGTATATATATATGTCTATATGTATGTATATGTATATATATATATATGTCTATATGTATCTATATGTATATATGTATGTATATGTATATATATATGTATATATATGGTGGTGTTTTCCACGCCGGGCTTACGGGAATTTTCCCCGAGGTCTCGGTTACAGAGCTCGAATAGTACGGAGCCGCGGAAAAAGAGAGCGAGAGAGGCGGCGGAAGACTCCCAGCGCGAAGAGAGGATCGATGCGCGCCCGCTAGCCCACCCCTTTAGCAGTTCCAACGGCGGGAATATAGACGCCCTCGGAAAAAGGCAAGAGACCAAAACACACTGCGGACTTCTCGACGAGGGAGTCTACTTAAAAGATAAACAAAAAAATTCGTATATAGACATTTTAAAGTATTAAATAAAATGAAAAGTTCCGATGGTAATTGGATGATTGGAGACTGGAGGGCTTAATATGTTTTTTTCAGTTGGCGCTCGTTTGCTTCCGTGTTACTTCCGTATTATCTTGTATGAAACTTTCGCGTTACTTTGTATGTAACTAGTGCGTTCTATTGTATGTGGCTTTCATGTTACATCGCATGTAACTTCCATGTTACATCGCATGTAACTTTCATGTTACATCGCATGTAACTTTTATGTTACATCGCATGTAACTTTTATGTTACATCGCATGTAACTTTCATGTTACATCGCATGTAACTTTTATGTTACATCGCATGTAACTTTCATGTTACATTGCATGTAACTTGCATGTCACTTCTATGTTACATTGTGTGTAACTTGCCTGTTGCATCGCAATTAATATTCACGTTACACGCCCGTAAAATCTTTTGAAAAAATGCAGCGGTGATCTACTAGAAATTTTAGAGCGTAACTTCGGGGCCTGGTCGGGATCTTATCGGGCTCCTTCCGGGCCTTGCCCGATGCATCACTCAAAAAATGTCTACCCGAGTGCTCGAGAACAACGACGGAGATTCGGTAGTTTAACTTTCTTTGAATAATTGTGTAACAGTTTCAATCTCTCTGGTACATGCCGCGTATGCTTAAACTTTGAGCGAGGCGGAACGCCGGGAGGAATTTTAAGTGGCCGAAGGGAAGGTTCCTCCTTACAGACCGGGAAGAGCTTCTCGACCATTTTTTAATATATTTCCGTATCTGGCTTTATCTCGAACATAGCTCAACGGTAGGCGCCGTGTCGTGATTTAGAAAAATACTCTCTGTTTAACCCTGTCTGCTTCCTCTCCGTCCGAATATCATTATCCTGCATGTATAGTATTGACGGCCAAGAACCTCTCCGAGATCTCATAAATTATTCGTGACGCGGGCGCTACGAGACACTGTGGCGTGATCCGTGTGACCCGGAGGACGACTCGCGGGAAATAACATTCGTGGTGCATCCACAATGCACGGTGTTTTTTTTTTTTTTTTTTTTTTTTTTTTTTTTTTTTTTTTTTGTTTTTTTTTTTTTGGGTGTTTTTTTGATTTTTTCAGACTTGTTGAAATTCTGTTCGAGTCTGCGCGAAACGCCGAGGTCGCCTTGGATGAGGAAAAATGTGGTTAAAAGAGGAATAGATAAAGGATCGTTGACTTCAACGCGAACGGAGATAAGATTTGTTGCCGTGGATCAATAAATCTATGAACAAAAAACAATTATCAATTTTTACTACGATTGCAGGAAGATTAATTTAACCCGATATTAAAAAAATGTTGAGACGCTTCAAATTGCGTATAAGAGATTCATTTTCTTATGTTTAAAAAAAGTTAACAGTTATAACAGAAATTCGCAAAATCGAAATGGAAAAAAAAATGACCAAATATGTAGAAAAAAATAAATGATTTTTGACGGTCCTTGAGAATTCTGTGAGGAATTCCAGTTGCAGGAAGCTTCGTTTTACCCGATAATTTAAAGAAAGGTGTCGAGACGCTCCAAATTTTCCATAACAGATTAATTTCCTTATGTTTAAAAAAAGTTAAATTTGTTGGGCGAATTTATGAAAATCCCTGAATCGCTAGGCTGGTCCAATTTGCCCCACTCTCTTCTATACACGCCCGAAACGTGGACCGGCTAGAAAGGGCGATGAAAAGAGGAGCGGTAAAACCTCGAGAATCGGAAGAGACCGAATCGTGCTGGTTATAACAGAAATTCGCAAAATTGAAATGGATCAGAAAACAATATGACAAAATATGTAGAAAAAAAGAAATGATTTTTTAACGTTCCTTGAGAATTCTGTGAGGAATTCCAATTGCAGGAAACTACGTTTTACCGGATAATAAAAAAAAGTGTCGAGACGCTCCAAATTTCCCATAACAGATTAATTTCCTTATGTTTAAAAAAAGTTAAATTTGTTGGGCGAATTTATGAAAATCCCTGAATCACTCGGGTGGTCCAATTTGCCCCGCTCTCACCTACACACGCCCGTAACTCGAACCGGCGAGAAAGATCGGTAAAGGGTGATGAAAAGAGGACCGGCAAATCTTCGGGAAGTGGGAGAGACCGAATCGTGCCGGTTATAACAGAAATGGGCAAACTCAACGACGGCCGCAGCAGCTGCAGTTTCTACAGAAGCACGCCGCGGCGCAGTTCCTTCGGGAATCTAATCGACGAAGTTGTAATTACTTGGCGCAGGAGTGGCAGAGGCGCGGAGACCAAACGGGAGGGGCAGCGATAGTTTTATTTTATCGCGGAGTGATGAAGATATCGACAGATGTAATGCTCGATCTCCCACCCCCAAGAACGTCCCGGACTTCGACACTGAATTTTCATCCGTCTCCTTTCTTGCTTAACTCCCTTAAACATTTTTTTTCTCTTCACTCCACTTTTTTCTTCGTAATTCCTGCGAATCGACGTCCGCACACCTCGGCGCCGAGGGACCGGCGGTCTTGGTCGAGCTCGATTCTGGGATTATCGGGCAACTTCGAGATTCAATTCATTTATCGATATAAAAAATTTTTTACGGGATGCCGTAAGATTTATTTTTAATTTTTCTGTTTCTTCGTTTTGTAAATAACTTTTTCACTCGTAATTTCTGCAAATCTGCGTCCGCCATCTTTAACGGTCTTGGCTGAGATCGATTCTGGGATTATCGGGCAACTTCGAGATTCAATTAATTTATCGATATAAAAATTTTTTTACGGGCTGCCGTAAGATTTATTTTTAATTTTTCAGTTTCTTCGTTTTGTAAATAACTTTTTCACTCGCAATTTCTGCGAACCTGGGTCCGCCATCTTGAACGGTCTTGGTCGAGTTCGATTCTGGGATTATCGGGCAACTTTGAGATTCAATTAATTTATCGATATAAAAAATTTTTACGACATACCGTAAGATTTATTTTTAATTGTTCTGTTTCTTCGTCTTGTAAATAACTTTTTCACTCGTAATTTCTGCGAATCTACGTCCGCCATCTTGTACCGTCTTAGCAATGTTTGTTTTAATTCTACTTTCAATTCTTACAATTCCATATGATATTGAAACAACGACAGCAAGACTGTCAAGGTGACATGTTATCGTTTCAATCCGCTATGAAATTGTACGAATTCAGAGTAGAATTGAACCAACATTTTTACTTCATTGGCAGCCCGCAATCAAATTTTACTTGTTTCAATATTTTGTTTTCTGTGTAAGATTATCGGGCAACTTTGAGATTCAATTCATTTATCGATGTAACATTTTTTTTACCGGACATCGTAAGATTTTTTTGATTTTTTAAAAATTTCTTCGTTTTGTAAACAACTTTTTTATTCACAATTTCTGTGAATCGACCTTCGCCATCTTGGAGCGAAGGGACCAACGGTCTTGATTGAGCTGGGATTATCGGGGAACTTTGAGAATCAATTAATTTAACGATGTTAAACATTTTTTACGGGATGTCGTAAGATTTAAATTTTTTAAAAATTTCTTCGTTTTCTAAACAATTTTTTGTTCGTACGTCCGCCATCTTGGACAGTCTTAGCTGAGCTCGATTCCGGGATTACCAATTTTGAGATTCGATTAATCGATAAAAAAATTTTTAACGAGATATCGTAAGATTGTTTTGATTTTTTTTTTTTAATTTCTTCATTCTGTAAACAATTTTTTTGCTTCTCGCTTTCGCTTCCACTGTGAGGAGGCGAGAGGGAAAAAAGAACTAACGCAATGAGGTAGAACGAAGGGACCGATATAGAGCGATCGTAATCCTCGATCGTCGTCTTGAAACCGTCGTTATTCTAACATCGATAATGTGATTGGCGTCGAAGTTATTTCAGAAAGAGGTAGAACAGAGCCAAGAACAGGCCAAGCAGCCGAGAGCTCTTTCCTGGGAGGGAGAATAGAACGGCCCGGTATGTTTCAAGATATCCGATTATTCGTGATCGACTTATTGGAGAAAGGCGGGAGTCGGGGCGGCGAACTTCGAAAAACCCGAGGGCAATGAGAGTCGGCCAATAAAGATTTCTCCCATTATTAAGAAGATACCAGAAATACTTCGAACTCGTTAGTTCGGAACCAAAGCTCATTTGGGGATTTCGTTTTCGGTAAAAAAAAAGGACCGATTTTTTTATCCGATAGCTTTTGCGACTTCCTTCGATAAAAAAATCATCGGCTCCGATTGGTTAACCAGAAACTATCAATAATAATAATAGTAATATATTCATAATATTTATCTTAAAAAAAAAATTAACTCTTTGACTATATTTTCGTATATCGCATGTAAGTTCCAAAATTCGCCTTTTTTCATGAATTCACGAGTTGCCTTGCGTGACTCTTATTTTCTAACTCAGAAACAAAACTTATTTTATGGCCACCCGCAAATATATATTTATCTGATTTAAAATAAATATTTATTTAAATCAAATTTCATAAATTCATGAGTTGTGTATTTTCTTACTCCGAAACAAAATTTATTTTATTTTATTCACCCGCAAATGTATACTTATCTGATTAAAAATAAATATTAAAATAAATTTAAATCAACCAAAATTCCCAAAATCTCCCGAAAAGGTGGGTGGAGTTTTCCGGCGAGCACTTTTGGCTGCAGAAATTCCGAGGAGGAGGAATGAGTGTGCAAAAGGAGAAGAATAAGGTAGCAGCTCAAGAGACGGAACGAGGGAGAGGGTTAGAAATTGAGAGAGCGGGACGGAGAGACGTGAAAAATGGAGCAAAGATTATGCCGGGCCAATTACGAGGGCATGAGATATCGTTCTCGATGCGGCTTCCTTCTCTCTATCGCGCTTCCTCCGCGTCTCTCGCCCTCTTCCAACTTCGGGCGCACCCTTTGCCTCTTCGCTTTCCCCTCCCCTCCTTCGGGAAAAATTCTTTCAACGCTGGGAGAAATATCGTCAGGACGAATTTCTCGGTGTTCTGTACATAGCGCGCTCTCGCGGGAGGAGGAGAGGAAGACGGGAAAGCCAACAGCGTTATAGTCGGGTGAATCCTTCGCTCTGCGCTCGACGAGAGCCAACCCCGACTTTATTTACGAGAGATCCGACTACAGGACGCCCTTACGTCGAGAGTTCAACGGATAAGAGAAAAAGCTAAAAAAATAAAAAATAAAAAAATAAAGATGAGGAAAACTAAGACGAAGAGGTTTCGCAACCTCGTTGCCTCCTTCGTCGTCGTCGTTCGCTGGTCTGGTTCTCCTAATGACACCGTTATATTCATGCACCCCCCTCGCCGACTGGCAGCGTCGATCCATCCTCCGGCGGGTCGCACGCGAACCGCTACCCTCTTATTTCGTCGCTTCTCACCCACTTAGGGCCGAATTTTAAGAAATTAGGTTGAACTTAAGATCGCTCTTGGCATCGAAGTTTGGACCGAACTTCATTGTGTGCTTAAGGTTGATCTTAAGTTCGGATTTAAGTTTGATCTCAAGTTCGGACTTAAGTTTGATCTTAAGGAGGGAGTCTCGATGCGCGCTGACTTCGCATAAGTTCGACAACAATAAGAGAAAATTGCAAGTACTTCTTGATGGTGTAAAAATTTGAAAAAAATCATGTATACTAAAGGTA
>JAPYZD010004923.1:0-18501 GCA_030522725.1 Ichneumoninae sp. B BG-2022a | reverse complement strand
GCGCGCGCCGCGCGGGTGGCTGCCTGGGGGGGGGGGGGGGGGGGGGGGGGGGGGGGGGGGCAAATTCGAACCAAGATGGAAGGAGACGGTAAACGTGTAGTATCCTCCGGGAGAGCGTGCAATCTCCGAGTATAGCCGAGTGTATACAGTATAGTAGAAAAGTACAGGATAGTCGGGGGCCTCGCAGTGGTCCTCGATCCCCCCGCGAAGCTTGCCTACCTCTCCGTCCGAGCCAGCGGCGGCGCTGCGGTCGTAGCTTAGCCGGCAGGGCCCTACCCAGGCATTGTTGCATCGACGCCCGCGTCAGTGAGTACTTCCGAACGCATCTCACAAACAAGTGCTTCGATAACTCACGACGAAACTTCAGTGTGGTCGTCGATAATCGCCATCGATGGACAACGTGTTTGTGACAATGTTTTCACTGGGTCGACGGTTACGGTGACCTACGCTGTTTGCTACAACAATCAACGTGATATCCAGGCGAGAGCCGCGTATTACCGGTGCGGTGCGCGTCCGGATATTTACGATATTCTTCGACTGTAAGG
The DNA here is from genome assembly GCA_030522725.1 of Ichneumoninae sp. B BG-2022a. Taxonomy (NCBI): domain Eukaryota; kingdom Metazoa; phylum Arthropoda; class Insecta; order Hymenoptera; family Ichneumonidae; species Ichneumoninae sp. B BG-2022a. Next base: position 17,956 of record JAPYZD010004923.1, on the reverse strand, counting down.
TGTAGCCTCCGGTGGAGGAAACGTAGCGCGAAGATGAAGCAGGAGAGACCTAGGAGGCAGGCCCTCTTTCAGATCGCCAAGGTTGGTTCGATTATTTTTTTTACTTCTATCAATAGCTGTCTAGCATCGTCGACAATTTCCGGTGACGTACAGATGTTGACAGCGTTGTTGTTGGTCGCACCGGAGGAATCCGGTCCATCGGGCTCGCGTCTAACATGGCCGCTGGTATCAGCGGGGTCCATTACTATCTTTCTTTCGTTCCGTTTCGTCGCGGCTCGGAATACCGTATTCCGTCATCCGTGGCGACGACGCAGATTTATAGATCTCGATAAATAAAAAGTATACTTTTAAGTTTTTTTTTTTGCCATTGTCTTCTCTTATCGAAACGTTTGTTTATGTAAGCGTACTGTATCGACTTTTTTGCCGCTATCTCCGGCCTGCCTGTACAGTCGAGCCATTCGCGATGCTCTTCTGCCGTGATCCCGCCGATCTTCCAGCATCCACCGCGATCCGTTATGCTACTAACCGCATCGTACCGGAGAAAGAGAGACTCGTGAGGCCGGAAGATTCGTTCGAATATTCAGTCCACACGAGAGCTCGAAATACACTTCGGACTTCAATTTTTTTTTTTTTTTTTTCTTCAGTTTCACATGGAATCGCTCGAATTATAAATAGGATAAATGTAGTGAACGTGGATCGGTCGCCCGATGATAATCGAGGTAGTTACAAATACTAACGCTGCAAGTAATATAAATAAAGAAGATAAAAATAGCTCTAGCGATGAGATATATTACGCCTATTATCGCTCATGTGAATGAGATCAAACGTTCAAACTGAAGTAATCTTTGAAACCTACGATCCTCGATTACCGTCCCCTATCTCATTAATAAAATAACTTAATCGCGAACAACGAACGAGAGCTCCGACTCCGACCGCACCTTGATACATAAACTTTTAATTGACGCTACGGAGTCGCTTGGTGTGCAGCCCAATTAACAAACGGCGATGAACGAGCAACTGCTACCGTGCCGCCTTAGCCGCATGAGTTAACGGTCGAGTTCTGAAGTATTAAATTAATTACTTCTCGATCTTACTCCCGAGCTTCCTTCGACACGCAGTCGGAAAATTAATTTTTTCTTTGTCTATGCGCATAATAAAAATACTAATAATAATAATAATAATGATAGCAACGCAAAGTATGAAGAATCGCGGAGGCGTCAAAGCGCGCCTGTAGCGTATTTTTTATTTTTATTATTATCGACGGCAGCGCGCTCGGGAGTTTCTTCACCGCGATCAGCATTGTTTGTCGAGCCCGCGCGTTGGCGTTCGAACAAATCATCCGTTCTTCCACCAGCGAGATTCCGCGTCTCATCGGCGAGCGTGCCGATGATCGACGACGCGACTTGCGAAAGAATATCCAGCAGAATTTCGACTATGCATTATTTATAGGAAGACAAGGATATATATAGCGTTTAGAGCGTTGTATTTCGTTTCGCATCGGGAATTCTCGTCATCCCCTTTCGCAGTATCGGCGTTTTCCAGACGGGAGCGTGTGAATTGTCGAAAAAAAAAAATGAGAAAAAAAAAACATTTTCGTCACGATTCGATTCACCCCACTTAACATAGGCAACTCCAGTCTATTTGAAGGCGCAGCGCTGCGAGCCTTCTACCTGTGCACGTCCCACTGCAGGTAGATGCACCGAAGTACGAGGCGCGCGCACACACAACTACAGATCGACCCGTACTGCAGCGCTGTCGGGGATTAGAATTTCAAAGCGTTTCGATTGCCTGAGTTTTCACCCCTGCGTGACGAAGCCAGAGTGGCTGGGATTCAACCTACAACACTTAATCCCCGAGCACCGGCGGACAGCGTCAATCGCAGGGTGGAGCGGCAGAAAAATTTGCTCGGAAAAACGGGGGCCGTTGCGCATGACCTCTCCGCTAATTTTCCACGACGTACACGAGTCGGGTACACATACTCATCTATAATCTGTCTCACAAGGCGTGAAGGTGCGAAATTTTTATTGTAATTCTTTTTTTTTCTTTATACTTGGTAAGCATATTTCATTTACTGGTTCATCCATATTCGATCTAAATTTTTTATTGTCGCATCACTTGTTAGTTTTTTGTTATTCGACGGGGAGATTTTTATAAAATAAAATAAATAATAATAATTTTGTGAAAATAAATCAATATTTTAATTACAATATTTCAGTACATTTCCTTTTTTTGCTCTATTTGAGACTTTGCAACAATTTTTACCGAGTAAATCCGGAAATGAGAAACTTCTCTCGAACCTCGTTGCCCGATGAGGAAAGTGCCGCGACTCGTGGAACACGACTACTCGTTTACCCGGACATATTAACATATACGGTAAACAACTACGTTGCCACAGCGTTGTGTCTACGGTACAGGTAGTCTCACGGACGGAGACTCCATGGTTTCTTGTATAAACACAAACGACGAACGGCGCTTAGTCCGGCACTTGTTGGGCCGGGCGAGAGACGCGAGGAGAAGAGCGGGGAAAAAAGGATACGCCAGGCTCAGTGAGCGCGTCGCATTACCTGCTCCACCTCTGGAGAATCGAAGGGCCCTCGAAGGTTTGTACAGCCCTCGCTCGGGCGGCTGCCTCGTACTTTCGCCGGGCCGCTCTTCCTCTTCGGTCCTCGTGTCTCTCGCCGTTCGAACGAACATACACGTCCGTCGTAAAAACATAAATAATCCTACAACGCGAAAACATTAGAGTTAGACTTAAAGAGTCAAGACATTTTTAGAAGCAACACTCATGTTACGTTTTATTATTTCCTGCAAATAATATTAAGATAGTATTTAGTTTATTAAGGACCAGGAGGGTTCAATATTCTCCGAAATCCTCGAAATTAATAACGGTAAAAAATAATACGACACGACGAAAAAAATGTCCTAGAAAAAATTAATTAGTTCGATAGTACGGACTTTTTTGTACAAAGTAGTTATTGCGTGCTCACTTAATGAACAACATTGCGCGCCACCGGAAAAGATAGAATTACGGTATGTTCAGCATCGGTGGAACTGTCGGTGTTTGGGCACGGAAATTGTGATTTACTTTCCCTCCGCATAATGCGCAGGATACGCTGTACTATCTTGTATGGTTAAGCTTATGCCAGTTATATAGCGGTTACACTCTTGCTGATACATACTATAGCGACGGTATGGCTATACCATACTCGTCGTTATAGTAGTCGCTCATATTGCTTCGTGTACTATGCGCCGCGGTGGATAACGCATCGACACACGTGACTCGGGTACCAGACAAATCCCGCGAGTGAAGGGTTGGAATAATAAACTCCACGCGTTGCTCCTTCTGGATTCATTCATTAAAAAAAAAGAACAATCGTACACATTCGAGACAATCGCATGTTGCCGATGCTTGTCCTCGTACTACACACTCGATAACATAAATTTGAACGTACGATATACCCGTATTTAATTATCATATTATCACTGTCTCCGATCTGTGAATCGTATTGCAGCGAATAACTTAGTGCGCTAATCGAGATACAATTTTATTTCGAACACACCGTTCGTGGGTATGGTATTAACATTGAAAACAGAATGATAGTGAAATTAATGTTTTTTAAGTATACAAAATATTTGTTAAATGTATTTTTTTTTACTACGCACAATCTCTCGAGTATAACCGATAATGTTGCATTTCTCGTTTCAGGTATTATGGCACCTGGACATATTTCGTCGGAGCTTCAGGGAGCTGTCCGGCCATGCCTGCATGCGGGAATCCTGCATCTTCTGTGCCCTCAAGGTAAGCCGCATCGATTAAACTAAGTACAAAATAATAGTAATACAACACAAAGTGAGCAACACGCTCATTCGCTCGAGAGAGCCGCAAAACGTTCGCTAAGCGCCCATAGTGCGAGTAGTGTAGCATTCGTGCACGCACCAACGCGGCGCATAAACGCCCTGTGCTAATCTGCTATTCGGAGCAAGGCCCTCCAACTTGTAATATACCCATATCTGTGATACAGTCGTGAGCAGGTCGTTTGTTTGTAGATTGCAAAAAAAGGAGCACGAGTTGAAATAGTTATATGGAATATACGACGTGTAGCGGTGTCTAAGCAACACGAAACCGCACCGGACGACCGGGGCTCGGTCGGTAACGAGTACTGTAAACCATTTTTTTTCAAACTTGCTTTGCTCAGGAAATCCAAATTATCAGCATGTGCTCGATGCTAATGATTCGCGTTCAAGCAAAAACATTTTTAAATGCTCAAAAAAAAAGAATTACAGTTTTTGTTACCGACTGAGTTTGTTGCACTCGTGACATAACGTCATATCTGACAATTGGCTTTCGTCTATAAACTGTGAAGCCCATGAAAAATAATTACTACTGTCGTAGCGTCGTGATGAGCGAAACAAATTAAGCAAAGGAAGAAAGTACATATTAGAATCAAATTCCTAATGCGATTAGAAAGTTGAATAATCACGGAGAGACACGACTCACGGGTTCCAGCGGATATTGTATGTATGAGTTCATCCAGCTGATCGACGAAGTAAACGATAATCCTGGCCTTATAGCGACTCCAGATCTCCTTCCATTTTTATTCACCGGTACACAATGGATATTACGAAAGAAGACTTTTGTCGTATACCGACTGTGACTCAAGAGATACTCGTTCTGCATTATTACTCATACACCTATAGAATTCGATTCGATTACAAGCTGATAGGCCCCGTCGACTCGCCGCCTAACGGGCCTGCTCTACCGGCAACGCGGAGGACCTCTCTCTAGCAGCTCAGCGGAGGTTCGATTGGTTTAGAAGTCTCCCCGATGTCCGAGGTTCTTTCTTCCCGTCCACTTCGTCCCAACGTTAACGATTGACCCGACCTCTGTCCCCTGGGGAAAAAATTATTAGTTGCCCCAATCAACTGCATCGTTACACACGCTCCAGGCGATTTAATTGGTTGGGCAAAAAATAGTTGGTAGGAGCAAAAAGTGCCAACAAATTAATTTGTTGGGTGTGCTGTTCGTTGGCTTTTCGATTCTCCTCGGATTTTACAATAAAAACCAAGACCACTCTATGTCAAGTCACGGAACCCGCATGAGAAGTAGGTGCAAAGACTCCGTGGGGCAGGCACATTTAAAAGTATATCTAAGCTAGCGAGCGGACTTGACTCCGACGTTCTCACGAGTTTAATTAGCAATCCGGTGAACGCTACTTAATTGCAGGGGAATTAAAGGATGCGGTCGCTCGGATTACGTTACCAGCGCGCCGGAGTGTTTCATTCGGAAGTTTGTAACATCCCCGTGTGATGGTGCCGGCGTGGGTGTACGTAGGCGTGACCGACCGTAGAACGTGGCTGAATTATAGTTTGAAAATTCGTTTTGCCGGATGATTGACGAGGGTGAGCGGAATTATAGTTGGGGAAGCTTTATGAAGAACCTTGCGCTAGGGGAGCTGTTGATGTTTTCGAAGGCTTGGATAATTTCTCATGGAGGAAGATCGCATACAGTCGAGGTCCCGGGAGACTATACAATACCTGTGATATATGTACCATCCCGTTTCCGGAAACGCACCCCCTCGCGATCTTTCGCGGAAATATATCAAATAAAGGGGCAACTTGGGCGAATCTCATTTTCGGACCGGAAGCGTCGGATGTCGAGATGACGGAAAACACGATTTCCAAACCGGAAGAGACGTATTTCGGCGACATCACGTCCAGTTTGAAAATTTTGATTTTTTACCAAAAGTGCCTGAGCGTCGGGCTAAAGCCGTTTCGATGGTTAAATCTCACCCGGATTCCATCGAGATGATTCACCGGGAATGCATTCCGGACTCCTACGCGAGCGGAGCCCCGTCTCCTGCATCCTCGTGACACACAGGACCATACTGACCCTAACTCTCTCTGTGGCCCTTCGAAGTCGAAGCGCATCCATTTAACCACCGCGTGAACATTGACTACTGAGAAACGGAAGGGCGTAACCTATGTACCTTCACACGGGAGTCACCCCTTTCTATTTCCCGGTGGTCAAATGTTCGAGCCTCCACTTCTCATAAAGACCCTTGAGCACCCGGAGGAATTTTAAACGGTTCGAGTCATCGCGGGCGCTCTCTTTAAGGCCTTTCTACATTTGCATGAAGGGTTTAACTATGTCGGTCGAATATTAAATGGAGTACGAGCCAAGAGGGCCGGGAGAGGGCCGAGGCCCGAGTAAAAGAGAAAACGCCACAAAGGATCGGTATACTCGATGAATTAACAGTGCCATCGTTCGAGAATTCTTCATTGGCATGACAATATCCATATGCATTAAGCGTCCCTCGTAAAAGACGATGGACAAAGTGACTTCATTAGTTCATCGTAACAAAGTTTCCAAATGACCTCGCGATGATGGCCAGTATAACGTTACCGGCTTTCGAGCTTTGCGTATATAATAGCGGTTCGAACGGTTAACGAGTCTTCTCGTAATTACCGGACGATCGTTAGAGCAAACTCCAGGTAGACTAACTTTACTACGTACATAAGCCATCCCGTACTGCGTCTAACGCTCTCGCGCAGTGGGTTACGACTTTCGACTACCAGCTATGACACTCCCTTGGCTCGAACTACGTTGCAGGCGAGGATGGGGCAAAATGAAATTCAGGGGGCAAAACGGTCTCATGTTCTCATTTGACACGAGACTTTTTTTTACGTGGACGCGAAAAATTTGTGAAAATTTTTCGAGCGGCCAGTTTCTCTCGTGCTTTCCGGAGCCCGGCTTGATTGGCCCGTCTCCGATATCGCGTACTGCACAGCCGCGAATCCCAAAGTCTTTTCCTCGTTTCGTCATGGTAATCCGTTACTTTGGAGAAATTATCATGTACCATTTCGCCGAAGCTAACCATTTACCGGCTGATCTTTCACGACAGTTTTTGTCGGCTCTTTGCTGTAACTCTCGTGACTCGCAGCGGGAAGCTACTTCCTAGTTGAAATTTAATTATTATTGGCGCGTTCTCGGATGTTGGGAGCGGATGATGTCTGCTCTCCTCTATTTCTCGTCGGTTCGACTTGCCTGTTAGAGATCGAATAATTTGCTACCGGACACTCCTCGAGCGATTGCTTTCCACAAACTAGCGGCTTCGCGCTTCTCGCATGAGTTCACCTGGCAATGAGGAGTTTCTGAGCAGTTGTTTTTTTCGCTTATTTATATTATTCACAACGGGCCAAAGTAGGCAAATGCGAGACTTACCGTGTAGGATAATTGGTACATTTTTCTCCGGCTCATTGACGCATGGTTTACGGAGGGAGATTGGAATCGGTGATAATCAAAGTGGGAGTCTTTCGTGACTTTCCAGGCGAGACTTGGTCGATACTCATATGCAATAATCATACCGTAGGGATCTCGTAAAAAAAAAAAAAAAAAAAAAAAAAAAAAAAAAAAAAAAAAAAAAAAAAAAAAAAAAAAAAAAAAAAAAAAAAAAAAAAAAAAAAAAAAAAAAATGAAGCTAAGGACTTGAGCGTGTTATCGTTGTAAAGTCGTCTTTTGTCTATTGATTTTTCTCTCGCCCACTTTGTCTCTCCTCGTCTTTCGCTATTCTTACAGTGCATACAGCTGGTTTTACAGGAACTGTAAGATAACGAGGTTGTCAACCCGAGCAAGTCGGGTATCTCTTTTTTTCCTCCCTCCCCCTCGAGTGGTATATTTATCACGCTTCACTTTGCTTCTGATTGTGTGGGTGCCAGCGGACTTCTCCAGTCTCGTGCACCCGGACAAGCGGCGCAGTAAGATCGTGGCAGGAGAAAGATACCGCGGGGGTTTCGCGGAGCGTACTCTCTCTCTCTCTCGCTCTCTCGTTGCATTGCTTCTGATCCTGCGGGGCTCTCCGTCGGCTCACTCGGCTCGCCGGAGTGGAAGAGTTGCTTTGTCCCTCGGAGTCTCGGGGCCTCGGCGACCGAGGTATCCCGGTCTCGTACAGACCAGGCCGGGCTGACTCTGGCCAGGGACGTGGATGCACGTAGGGATTACCAACACACGGAACAAACCTGGCATACCGAGACACACGCAGAATCCGTGCATGCACGATACACCGTAGCCCGTTGTTGGCTAACTCGCGCGTCACGTTCCCCCGTTCCCTCTCGCGTTTCATCTTTACTTACCTCTCGGTCCTTCCACTCTCCACGTAGTACAACTTACACAGTTACACGCATAGCGTCCACGTAGTCGAATACAGGCGGTGGTACCACTCACACGGAAACCGTTTACAATTTTACATTTTTACAAAAAATTTTAACTGTACGACTGTAAAATTGTTATTGTACGATTTGACAATTTTACAATAGATTTTAATCGTGGAGAACATAGCGTCTCGGCGTCTCGGTGAGTGAGTCGAACGAACACGACTCAGTTCCTCGTAGAAGCTTCGACACGCGAGTGCGACTCCGGTACACACACAGCCTATCTCTATCCTCCACAGGTACACACGTACCGTACCCACCTTTCGTATTCACCGGGCCCCCAGCGGGGGAGCTCGGAATACTACCGAGGGGCAGCATCCACACAGCATCCGAGCTGACTCACACTCGTCGCTTTCACACAGAGAATACTACTACTACCCTCCCCCCCTTTCAATCCGCTCCCCCGCCGTCCTCCTGTTCTCCATCTCATCTCCAGACACTCGTGCTCTCGAGACGCATTAATTCACTCCAGCGTAGAGAGACCCATACCTATACAGCCTCCAAAGAGAGTCCCTCTCTCTTTCGTTCTCTCTGTCGCTCACCCCCTCGCCAGTTCAACGGAAAAAAGATACGCTACGTCGACCACCGAGAAACAAAACGCCGTAACTCCGATGCCAAAAGCATACACGTTACGCCCCTCTGTCTCTCACCGGTCGATATATGCACGTGGCACGTAGCAGTGCAGGGGACACGCAGACACCTTTCGTTCTACCTCGACTCAGGTATATCTCTTCTCCTCTTCGCATCGTGCTCCGTCTATCTTTTTAACTCCCCCCGCGCGCGCTGTACCACGGCATGGAGTCAAAGACGAACGGTCCAGCATCTCCGTTCCCCGCGCCGATAACCCGCCCGGTCTTGGCTCAGACCAACTTGTGGCTTCTCGTGAATGTGAATATACATGTTGTGTGTATATAGTACCTGTATATGTGTAGCTTATACACAGGCTAAGGAGCGGTGACGTCATCGGTCAGACTCGTAAGATCTATCCGACAGGACAGCGCGAGCTAGCGAGTAGAGAGAGGGGCGCGCGGGTAGAAGAGAGATCTCTCTGGCTCTGGGCCCGAGAGCGTCCCTCCGCTCGACTCGGCTCTCGGCACTCTCGGCAAGGGAAGAAGGGTGGGGGCGGTTCGCCATAGCACTCCGCAACTCGCTGGCTTCAGGTACGCGCGGACACACGGGTGTCGCCGTGTACAGGTAGCTCGAGAGCCACGGACCTTAGCCGGAGTACGAGGAGACCCCTCGACGCAGTTCATCCGCGTAGTTTATCTCTCCATTAATTATTTCGTTTTCAAGATAACTCCGTCTTGCATTATTTTTTTTCTCCTCTCATGCGAGTGTCGCAACGACAGTGAAGAGTACAGTGTTACTGGGAGTGATGAAGATTGTGCGGGAATTATGTAGGATGCGATAAAAAAAAAGGAAAAAGAATCACTCGTTTCTGTTTGGAGAAGTCGGTGATATATATCCGGGGTTCGTTATCTCGCGCGCGAGTCCAACCCGGAGCGGATCGGCTTCGAGGTACCGAAAGAATAATAGAAGTTTGCCCCGTGTGGACCAACGTGAGACGATCGCGGCGACGTTTTTTTTATGGACACTGCAAACAGCGTTATCGAGGTGGTTTTTTCTTCTCCTTTTTACCTCGTATAAACAACGGAGAAACGAGGTAGACGAGAAGATGTCGAGAACGTCGACGGAGCAGCAGTCTGAACGCGAAACGTTGGTCTACCGCACGCGGAGATCGAGAAAGGGAATTTATATTGCGATCGATCTTGGAAGCTATTCGTGAATATATATATATATAAATATATGTATTGATCGGTGATTGGGGTCAACGGTATCGAGATTTGGCGTGCGCGTACCTGAGTGCGCGACGAGAAGAGTTCGGTAAAAATGTTGAAGTGGATTAAAGTGCGACAAGATCCAGCGACGAGATCGATCGGGGGCAGCAGTCTGGACTCGGAGAACGATGCCGGTACCGAGACGAGCGTCGACCGCAAGGGCGAGGAGGAGGAGGACAGCGGGATGGAGCGGGAGGACTCGCCGGGGATAGATTTGAGGGGTTTGAAAAAAGTACGGAGCCCTTTGAGCATACGTTAGATGGATCGAGAGTTTATCAGTATAATTGGTCGAGGCACTTATCGACTCTCGAATACTTTCCCGAGCCACTTGTAACTTTTAACGCGGGACTGTGTCGCATCTTGAGTTTGAAGTGCGAGGACGCAACGTGTGAAAAACCCTCGAGTCACACGTGGCCCGTTCGACTATTTCGAGTGGATGCTCTCTCATGATACACAGGCACCTGTTATTATTAGGACTCAGCCTGTATTTTGCATTTTAAGGATTTTAAGGATCTCAAGGAGGTTCGTCGATTTTAGGAGAGAAAAACCTCGTTTTATATTAATTTTTATGAGCAAACAAAAAAAAAATTGTACCGACACCCCCTTAACGCAAAAATAATTAATATCGTAACATTTACCTCGAGGGGTTTCATGAATAGATTTCACTCGACGCAAAGTAGCCAGTGATCGATGTAGTTTCTGCAATCAATGCGGACTTTTTTTTCGCTCAACAATCCTCGCAATCCGAGCTGCCGTCCACTCGCAATCCAGACGGATGTCTGTGGACTTGTTATCACGAGTCTCGAGTTAAATCGAGTCGACAAACCCACTGTTTGGTATACCGCTTTGGCAACTTTTTTTCCTCTCCGTCTCGGCTCTCAGAGTTTCTGCCGTTTCCGAGTATCTTACTACGAGTCTTGCCTCACAGCTACGTTGCAGCTTACAGCGAAAGAACTACACCGAGGTTGTGCAGCGTTCTCGTTAGCAGTACTCGATGGAGTAGATGTGTCTCGCACCGGTGTCGCTTTCATTCAAGAAAATCGCTCAGGAAATGAAACCGGTGAGAGGCACGCTACGGAAAATAATTCACCTTACACTCCGACAAAGATTGATATGTGAGCTCTTCCGACTCGTACACCATTACATTACTGTAAAGTTTTAAAAAAATCTATCCGACGTAGAGGGTGCAACCCTGCAAGTGCATTGTCACACTGCAGAGCAAGTATCATCGTTCCAAGAATAATAATTATGCCAAAAAACATATATAGTTATTTCCACTGTATTTTTAATTTTTAAATATTGTACATGGCACTGAAACTCTAAAATATCTGATCGTAAAAAAAAAAAATTGCAATACATTATTTTTGTTCCGACTATGCTAAAAAGCCCTATTTCATGCTTGCAAAGAGTGTGGAAAGTGGTCGATTCTTATCGAATGGACGGAAAAGTGACAATTTTCCTCCAGCTCGACAAGAAGCGACTTTTCCTCCCTAACAGCATAATGTACTATATCGAATAACATGTGGAACTGTAGTAATTGAAAATAATTTTCATGCGTTTTTCGGGAAATTTAATCCTCGTGTGCGGAATGAATGTTATTTTTTTTTTATTTGTTCCGATATCGAAACAGCCTGTGCGACGAATCAACCCTGACAACTCCGAAATACCCCGAAGCGTTGTCCTTACCTACTTTCTATATACTGTAAAATATAATGTTTATATCTATATATACGTGTAGTGGTGTATACGTGCGAGCTCGTTGACGTGACCGTTATTCGCGCCGACGAGGTACCGAAACCCGCGCTCGTTCTTACGAAACTCGCTGAGCCAGTCACCGCGAGTAGTATACGTACACGATCCCGCACATGTGTAAAGCATACCGCTCGCCGTGTAGCTTCGGCGTGTAGCGTTTCAATCCTCGGGTTACAAAAGCATACTCGAAGAATCGACGAGGAACGTGCGAGGTTGCGACGGGTCGTGTCACTAGGAAATGCAATGAAAAAGAAAAAAAAATGAGAAAATAAATAAGAAATTTTCTTCGACGCTGGCGAGCTTGATGATTTGGCCACGAGAAAGACTGATACTGCAACAGCAGCAGTAAACTCACAACGGTTGACTTTCCCCGGGCGAGCCAAGGCAGAAACGACGCGACCTCGCTTACCGATTCTTATTTTCTTGCTATAATGGCGCTTATATATCTACCCCACTACTCGTTATGTTATGTCGGTTGTAATATACTATATTCATCGGATAATTGGAATCTCATTAGTATCGCGTTAAATTAATCGGGGAGAGCGGGGGCAAAACGAACTATTTTCTACCGATTTTTCGGGAGACACGAAAGACGCTCATCTCCAATCGATGACACTCGTCAATTTTGCCTGGGTGTTCCATTTTGCCCCGATCACCTCGTTGTATCTCAATGTTGCAAGATCTTCCTAGATACTCGATCGACGACAATCCGACTATAATAATACAGGTTTCGACGCTAATGAATCCTTCATTACTGTTTTTTCAAGACTCTTTTTCTACTTCCAAGGTTGCATTATTACATTTGTAATTATGTATTTATTTATGCTGCTAAATCGAATAGCGATCGATGCGGATTATCGATGTAAAATATTTATATTATTCTCGTCGCGTTTTACGGAGATGAATGGGTTGGTGTGTAAGAGAGGGGATTTTTTTATTTTTGAACCCGGACCAGTTGTAAAATGGAAATGAAACACCCCCGTTTCTGTTCGCTATGCGTCCATTCAATGAGGCCTTGTATTCATTATTGGTATTCCCATTGTGCGTTTCAGGACCTGTTTTCGCAGCTGCAGTTTTCGCAAGAGAGCGCTCTACCCCCGGACGCTCTACGTCGCGCCCTCGCCGAGAGCTTCCTCGATCAGCAGAGATTCCAGTTGGGATTTATGGACGACGCCGCAGAATGTTTCGTAAGTATCGCAATATCGATTTTCCGTACCAAATCACTTACACGGTATAAGTTACGTTGATCGGCGAAAAAATAATAAAGAACTCTAGAATTGCGAATACATGGATTTCATACGCGATGTTGTTTTTTTGCTTTTTTTTTTTTTTTTGAGGCCTTCTAAACGTTCGCCAGCAAAACGTATGTGTGTTAGGTAGAGATATTTGCGGCAGTGCGAATGCCAGTTCGAATCTACTTTCTCGTTTACATTACGGTCACGTTTGTGCGGTTTGCGCATAGCTATGTCGGTACATGTGTAACTTGGTACACCTCCGAGTTACAATGAACGTACATGGGCGACGTGCGTGGGATAAGAGGAAGGCCAACTTTGGTATGGTCGGTAAAGTTTTTCATTTTCTCGTGCAGATCGTAGAAAATTCCAACTGAACCGCAACCCTGTGCACTACTTTGTGGCATGATGTACTAAGACGTTTTTCGTTATGTTTATTTTTCAGGAAAACATTTTGCTACGGATTCATCTGCACATCGCGAGCAGCGAGGCCGAGGACATGTGCAGCGCGAGACACTGCGTTCCTCATCAAAAGTTCGCAATGACCCTCGTGGAGCAAAGCGTCTGCGGAGCCTGCGGTGCCACCTCCGAACCACTGCCCTTCACACAGGTTTGTGGAACAAATAAATGAATCCTATCTGTTACTTTATCATAAAAACTGTAATAAACTTTATTAACGGATACTGGAATTGACCGTAAAGAAACGTCTCAACGGATGCGAATATCACGCCAGCTTACAGTTCGACCTCCCTTTCGAACTTGAATTTTAGTTCCCGTAAATAAAGTTGAATGCAGTTTGTATTACCGATAGTTTTTTTTTTTTTTTTTTTTTTTTTAGAGATTACACACTCTGAGGCCCCTAATAAATCAATAAATGCGAAACCACGTCTCGGAAACATAAATTTGTTTCGCAAACTTGAAAATCGCGCGGGGGTTTCCTGTCGAAGGATCCCCGAATTCCTTTTCCCACGGCGAGCCGCGTACACAGGTATAGAAGGACCGAAGATTTAAGGAACGATCGGTCCTACCTGGAAATCCACCGCTTGCAGTTGCCCCAGGCTCTGGTTCACCTATTGATGTTTCCGTCCGAAAAAAGAGTATTCTTTGAAAAATTTCCGCCCGGTCGTGGGAGAGCCGAACGTGTTCCGTGCACAATCTATCGGGATTGTGGATTTGAGGAAATCCCGGTGGACGAGTACGTGGGAAATTGCAAGTCCGCGACGCCGAATTCGATTTGTGTGAGGGGGATCCTCTCGAACGTTTCGAGGAACTTGAGCAGGAAGCCGCGCGCCGGATAATCGCCGGGCGCCAAGACGCCGCTTAAACGGATTAGTTAATCGGGATTTACTGGCTCGTTGAGCGCGATCAAGATAAGAGCGGATTTGCGAGGGAGAACTTCGCGGGTCTCCAGAAAATAATAAAAAAAGAACGATAAAGATAAGTTACTCAATTCGAAGATAATACCAGACGCTTTTCTCTTTAATTTCAGATGGTACACTATGTTTCGGCGTCAGCCCTGACGTCCCAAGCCCGACAGAGTCCCCCAGCTTCGAGATCGAGTCCCGATCTCTTCGGTCAATTGCTTCGACGAGCCGGAGGAATGGGCGATATTCGTGATTGTCCAGTGAGTATAATCAATATTACAGATCTCCCTGTACTAGAGAAATTAACAAAAAAAACAAATTGTGGACGTTTGAGGACCGATGAGAGTAGCCTGCGCAGCGTTTGCCTGGCAGGTCTTCGACACCTTCGGAAAGTAAGATCCGGTATGCCTCACTATGGGACATCTTTTCTCCCACGAATGTAAAAGAATAACGTGCGAACGAGATACTTTCACTTGCCGAACGAAAGCGAGTTTGTCTATAGAGTAACGATAGACAAAATTAAATAGCTTCCATTCTGAATGGTGTCCCCTGCAATTAGGAGACTCGATTTTTCTTCCTTAACTCATGATCCTTTTGTTTTTGTAGAGCGCATGCGGAGCCAAAATACAGATATGCAGAACTCTGATGAACCGTCCGGAGATCGTCTCCGTCGGCGTTGTGTGGGACAGCGAGAGGCCGTCGCTCGAGCACATAATGGACGTTTTCGCGACGGTGGGGACTTGTCTTCGTCTCAGCGATGTGTTCCACAGCGTTGTTGATTCCCGTTGGGGTGCCTCGACGGTTCACAATCTCGTGGGTGTAGTGACGTACTACGGAAAACACTATTCCACATTTTTCTTTCACACTAAGCTCAAGGTGAGCAAATCGGCTAAAATAAACTGGAACCAAAAGAAATCATGCGTAATCGTGCTATTCTAATTTTGTAATTTTTTTTAACTTCAGGTTTGGATATATTTCGACGACGCGACAGTTAAGGAAATTGGCCCGCGTTGGGAACAGGTAGTGGAGAAATGTAGAAGAGGTCGTTATCAACCTCTTCTCTTGCTGTACGCGACACCGGGAGGAACCCCGGTTAATACAGAAAACGCACCGAAGACTGTGACACCTTTTCCCAACGGGAACGGTCTGAAAACACCACCGAAGAACAACGCCAGGAGATCGATGACTCCGAGTCCCGAGAAACCACCGATGAACAGCACAGCGAGACGCGCCATTACCCCCAATCCGGACAGTCCTCCGCACATATACACCCAGCGAAGGATATACAGCGACTATCAGAATTTAGCTGATATCCAGAACAACATATTCGGCAATCAGATGAACGCCTCGTCTCGCGACGCCGTGGACGGTGAAGTCGAATCCAAGTACATAAGCCGCAGAACTGTCGAAAGTGTTATGCAGCATCAAAAGAAACAGCAGATGCAACTCACGCGCAGTTTGAGCGCTGGCTCGACACCTCAGGATGGTATAAGTATTCCCGATCACCAGAATGTTCCGCGAAAGCGAGACTCTGGAAATTGGTCGGGTGACAGGAACAGCGCTTCCTCGAGTTCGTCCACGACAATGGACAATCCGTATCTTTACATCGTCAACAAGATGCAGAGAAATTCCGGAGTTCCGAAGAGTCCTACTAGCAAATCTGGGGAGTCGTCGAGCAGCAGCAGCGGCCACTACGATCCTGGCTACGACTCTTACTCGCTGTCGTCTACGGACAGTCTGCCCCTTCAACAAGGATTGAAGCACAATTTACAAGTGAGTACTAAAGGATCGCTGTGATTGCCAAAGGACTTGGAATAATCCGCCGACGGTACTTACTGATATGTTATTTTTTAAATCGTTTCAGCTTGCTCAAATACCCGAGTGTTATCAGCCATCTCCGGGCGACGACTGTGACCGTCTTTGCAAAGAGAGCGATGCCTTGCTGCGCAAGGCCGAAGCTGCTGAGGACGCCGGTGACCTCGGCACTGCGGTGGCACTCTGCAACGCAGCGAACAGCAAAGCCAGAGCCGCGATGGACGCTCCGTACAACAATCCAAAAGCAATGTCCAACGCCCGGCTGACCCACAGTACTTGCGTCATGATAGCGAAACGCCTGCACAAGAGAATGCTTCAGGAGCAAGCTCTCGCGAACGGTGAGAAGGAAGAGACTGCGCCGGAGGGTAGGCACTCACGCGAGAGCAGTAAGTCGGGACAGCACTCGAGGCAAGGTTCGAGGGACAAGGGAAATCATTCTAGGCAGAACAGCAGAGAACTCTTGGTAAACGTTCCTCCAGTAGTCGAGAGCAAACCCGTGACGAAGAGCATCGAGATATACGCAACGCTACCGAAGAAGAAAACTCTGAGAAGCAAAGCGACCGCGGTCAATGTAATCGAGGACGAGGAATACATGCTGTATGACAGACTACCACAGAGGACCGGTCTGTTCGGTCGTACCAAACGGTGCGACGAAGACAAGAAGGACAAGAAGAGGGCGAGGAGTGAAGAGAGGAACAAAAACGTGTCGAAGGATTTCTCTATAGCACCGTCGAGAATGTCCGTTTCGCCGAAAACGGTGAAGCCAGAGAAAACCAGCAAGGAGACGATGATGGACGTTGCGAATAAGAACGCTCAGAACGGCGCATCGGGTGCGACCGGTGGCGATCCTAAACAGGGCAAGAAGCAACACAAGATACGGAGGAAGTTGTTGATGGGCGGTTTGATAAAGCGAAAAAACAGAAGTATGCCCGATCTCCGGGAGGGACAAGATAGCCAGGCACCTGAGCAGCCTGCGGCCGTGAACAACACCTTGCCAAAACAATCTGTCGACGACTCGAACGTCGGTTTAAAGGGCAATGAACCCAGTCAGTCCTTGAGTGGCTATCTGTCGGAGGGTCATTTGGAATTCGCTGGTAACAGCGGAAACGGAAATTCAGGAAATCCAAATCTGGAGCGAAGTCGCCTGATGAGAAAGAGTTTCCACGGCAGCGCCGGTAAGGCGTTGCACGTTGCGAAGGTGCCGCCGCCGCCACCGCTCCGTACCACTTCCCAGCTTAGCAAGTCTAAGTGCCCCGCAGGAGAAGTGCGCGACAACGAGCATCCATCGGACAAATCGATTTACGGTACAACCGAGGGACAGTGCGCGACAAGAACTTCTCAGGACCAGACAAGCTCGTATTGGAATCACACGGCTAGCATTAACTACACGAGCAACGTTGCGCCGGCTAGCAGAAACAGCAATTATGCCGATTACTCTTCGGAGCCTCACTCACTTCCCTTCCTGCCATCGTACAACGTTGATCAGAGTGTCAATCAATCGTCTTCCTCAAACTCCAGTCAACAGAGTTACAGTCAAAAGCCCAGAATTCAGGACGACGTTGTTCAGTACGCGAATGGAATTTTGTATGAGCCGACTTTCGTCGTTACTCGTGCCGATGTCCATAGCGAGCAGAGTCCCGGAAAGCAGCAGCAACAACAGCAACAACAGCAACAACAGCAACAACAGCAACAACAGCAACAACAGCAACAACAGCAACAACAGCAACAACAGCAACAACAGCAACAA
>JAPYZD010004922.1:0-10578 GCA_030522725.1 Ichneumoninae sp. B BG-2022a | reverse complement strand
ATTAACTGAAGCGCGAAAAGTGCTGCGCTGATGTGAGTCCGAGAGAGATGGGTAGAGAGAAAGTGCTGCGCTGATGCGAATCCGAGAGAGATGGAAGATCAGTCAGCAGGCGGACGCATGCGCAGTAGACGCGAGGACGCACATCACAGGACACTTTTATAATAATTTCGGACCTTGTGAGGGGTACGATTACCGTATCTCAGCATCTGCCTAACAGTTATGATCGTAACTAGGCGCCTTGGAAAGCTCGTGTCCTATATATATCATAAAAGTGTCGTCGGAATTCCGATCCGATGATTCGTTTTCGAGAAAATCGAGAAGCAAGAATCCACCTCCTGCATTTTGAAGTATCCATACTTGGTAGCGTTTCGCCCAACTCGCTTAAAATTTTTTTTGAAGTACTTGGCGTCGAGATGCTACCGCGTCTCTTTATAATTAGTCATTAAACATAAAAAATATACTTCTCAGACTGTGTTACGTACCGTATGAAGAGCAGCTAAAATATATAAATCACGTACACACAATGTAGATTTTCTTTGCATATGTTTCGTAAGAATAAGCTTTTAACTAGTTTATTTTTATTACTAGGGTTATTATTACAAACAGATAGTAAAATAAATGATTTGAAAACACGTTTCGAAGATAAATACGAAACTAATTTGCGAAACAATTGCGAGCATACGAATCACCATAAACTCCGAGTTGGCAAATTCAAATTTAAAAAATGGTGGGTTTGTTGCGAGGCATGCATAGCGTAAAATTACACTTTCTAATCGACATTCCAAAGTTTGTAAATATTACAAATTTGTCAATGTTCATTTTACAGCTAAGATATTAAGATTCTCTCTTAGGTGACTTACCATTGGCCGTTACAAGTCTTAGTATGGGAAATGAAATGAAAAGCTTTTCGAACGTATGCAACTTAGTTTGGTGTTAATTTAATCCTAGGCTTGAAAGTCTTCTATAAAGCCCGAATGTTATCGCATATGTCTCCTGATTTTTCGCAGTGCTCGTAGTATCTATTCGTAAAATTACTAATATTAGTTCTAATTACTAATATTAGCCTCTATAAAAATGCAAATCGATAAATTTAATTTCTTCGTCGATCGGATTATCGACAAAAAATACGATGCCAAGGGTTCTTCAGGTGAATATTACGAACAGTAGAAAAAGTCTGAACTCTCCGACAATATCTAGAATGCATGGACCGTGAATCGTGTTGAATCTTTGAAGTTGTCGAAGATCATACTGACGACTTTAAAAGTTAAAGAGGTGCTGGTTCTTATTTTTTTCGAACCTGTAAAGTAGCCATTAATAAGTTACTTTTTATTCATAGAGAATTTCCGGACATTTCATATTATCTGGAACATTCCCTTGAGCCTCTTTTAACGTTTCATTTCTCTGCTAATTGTAGTAAAAAAACTGCAAGCAGATCAACGGCTTCCTCACCCAATGATGAATCATATCGTTAACGATTTTAGGCAAATTTATATCTCTACCACTCATAACTCTGCCAGAAAACATCTTATAACAATTACAATAAAACTCTAAATCTTAAAACAGTTACAATAAAACTCTATTGGAATACAAGGAAAATACAAGGCTAGCGTCTAGCCTTGCATTCTGGTAGAGTTTTATTTGAATTCCGGTAGAGTTTTATTTAACTTCCGGTACGGGTTTATTTCAATTTTGGTAGAGTTTACTTTTATTTTCTGGTAGACTTATGAGTGGTAAAGATGTAAATGCGGCCGATTTGATCTCCATGCAGTATATTTATTTTGCCGCGATTAGAGTTTTTATAGGGCCCTTGCGCAGCATCCCTTGCATTTTCTGTTATCCAGCTACACATTTCGACATGACGTTGATCAATTCCCTCCAGAGCATCAAACACTCCAGCATCAGGGGTCGCAGTTCGTATCGGTAATACTTGGCGATTCGAAAGTTCGAAGCTGTCGAATCCACCCGTGGTACACCGATGATTGGTGAACGCACATATTGAACACAATGCAATGGAAGTTCGATTCAACGCCATAGAAAGCCGACAAAATGTGAGAAAATATGAAGGAACGTATGAAAAAAAAACAATCCGGAAAATAGGAAACGAATTTCACGGGAGCCGTCGGTCATCACGACCGAAAATCCATCAGTGATTCCCCGATGAATTGCGGTGGATCGATCGAGTGTGCTGGGCGGACCATATATACTATATACACATTTTTTTTCATTCCACATATCCGTGGACACCAGGGATATTTCCCAAACCCGTACCCTCGCGGGCAGTGCAAAAATGTTCGTTGTTTCTTTTTTTTGTCTATTAAGTTCAAGCTTAGTACAGTGTAATTTTAGCAGTCACGGAATTTGTAGCGAAGCGTTACTGCACCAAGTAGTTGAGGTACTTTAAACTTTAATGAATACGTGATCACGGTATCGGTACTTTTAATTTTTAATAAACCCATAGCGTCGGGTTACGGGTACGAAGGGCTCGTATAAGTTGGAGCTCCTGGGATCACGAGCATCATACTTTCAACGAGGCAACAAGAGTGAAAAAAAGCTTGAGCTCGGTTGTATGACCCGCTCTACGTTCCCACATATCGCTGGTACGTATATCAAACAACCAAAAAAAAAAAAATGACCGACTTACGAATGAACAGACTGCGGATGCTCTTGTCGGCCGGGTGCTTCAACGATTTTTATGCTTGATCTCTGAAGAGGACCGTTGCAAAAATTCGAATTTTCATTCAAGTTATATATTATCGACCTTTAACGTATTCGATGATTTTTACGCATGTGATTTTGGGATAAGACCATACCTAATCACTTGAAATCTACAGGGTGAATGTGGGTGATATTCGTCAACATGGATCACCTCGATTAGCAAGTAAATCGATGATTTATGGATCGTGACATGTTCATCACTTTTACCCTATGCGAAACTAATTTTGCTAGATTTTGCTGAATAACAACAATAACAAGTAATATTAACGGAAAAATTGCCATCATAATTATCAGTGGAAACTTATAAATAAAACTCATCTTATTCTAGTTTCAAAACATAAAGAGAAAAATATATATTGCTAATGAGCCCTCGTTATGAGTCCTTCAGCCCTTTACAAATAATTTTTCTTTGTTTCGGCAAATGAACCCAGGCAAGGAATGTCTGGCTGGCGGTTATATCCCAGCGCCAGCGCTGGGATATTCGCTTGGGTACGCTATATTTTTTTCCAATTGATGAACACACACAAAATCTATCATTCGAGGAATTTAACGAAAAAAATGTTTCTTGCCGTGTTGGAATTAATTAGTTCAACCGGTTTCTTGGTAAACCAGTTTTTGACTTTTTCATGTTCGTACGCGATTCTGTACGATCCGCTCGGCGAATTGCTCTCTAACATGTACAATTCACTTTGTAACTATATTATACACCAGGAGGGTGAAGAAAAATTCGATTCAATTAATGGTACCAAGTTTGAACGTTTCTCCGAATTTAAGTTCTAACTTACGGATGAACTTTATTTTCTCGTTTAAGTTTGAACTTAAGTTAAACATTAATTTTTTAGCTTCGGGTCTTAATTAATTTAAGTTCGAAATTAAACCAGAATAAAGTTCTAACTCAAGTTAAAACTTGAGTTCTAACTTCGAACTATAAATTCGACCCATAGGGCCGAGTTTGTCCAGTTATTTGTTGCGAACCATATGCCAAGTTCTGGAACTCGATTACGGGATATTCCCATAGTAATCGACTGCTCAAAACTGTTGACTGGTACTTTTTACTATGCATAGAGTGTTCCTTGATTTTTCAACATTCCGCAATGTATCTCGGGGAATAGGTGCACAACGCTCTAATGAATGGATTTTAAAGGAGTTAAACAGAACAGTTTTTCTTTCGAAATTTATCTTGGATCAGCCCCTTAAGACGTTTAATTTGTGTCATTAACTCCTTATATATTTACAACAGATCGCAATATTGTTTTTTCACTTGTTCGTTAAGTGCTTATGTTCCTGCCACAGGATGTGGATAATCTTCGGTCATGTGACTTAACGTTACTACGAAAGTACGCTCAAGTGGTGTTAGCACCTGCCGGGCGCTTTTGAACGGCAATTATGAGAGACACGGGTGAAGGACCTCGGTCGCAGTTGCTAAGCGCGAGAGAGCTATTCTCGTTCCGGTATTCTAATATCGTCAGTTATTGAGAAATTGAAGCCGATCGACATAAAAAGAAGTAGCAAACGTATTTTCAAAAAATACTAATAAATATTGGTGAAAGTTGATATGATAAATTTTATATTGACTGTTCACCGACCTGAAACTTTTGCCTTCTTTTGTTTATCAAGTTTAAAAATTGATTTTTTTGCCTCATAAAAGTAACTTTCAGGCCTATTTAGGCATTTTTTTAAGAACTTTTCGACGACGATTCGGTTTTTGAAGGTTTCTGTTTTAATGCTATCGCTTCATCTTGACAGTGGAGTGTCGATATGGGAAAAAAATATGTTTCCACATTATAAAAACGCATTCGATGTTAATAATTTTTTCGTTTCGAGAAGATACGAGTTTCTCATTTTTCGAAAGGTATATTTTTAAACACATTTACCTGTTTATATCTCTGTCAGGTATAATACTATCAGAAAACAAGCCTCTGCCGAAATTCTACCGCAACTTGTGGATGAAACGAATTACAAAAAGAATACGACCCAGTAATAATAATATTAATAATAAAATAATTATGCAGAATTATAATGTTGTAACGATCGAGTGAAATAAAAAGAGAGACGGATTATAAAAATAATGAGAGGCGAAATGTTTGTAGGAATGAAAAACTTCAGCTCGCATTAAAATAATACGTATACGAAACCGCTATTCGGAGTAGGAAACCAAGAACGATCTCTTAATTAAACCGATAGACCAACTAAAGTACACAATATAAAGATTAACGTCCGGATCATACATAATTAAACAAAACCAAAAATAAATATGATAATTACTGAAGCGACATAATTTTTTCAGTGAGAATAAGAGGACATTTCGTTATTTGAATCTTAAATAATACTTTTTCCCGTGTTTTTCATATACTGTATCGCTTGCGAACTGTACTCATTGACAGTACAATTTCCATACCATTCAATTTCATATACAGATATAATAAATACAAAAAATAATACAGTTACATTGAATCGTTCGCGTCTTCGCGACGACAATGTTACTATTCCATTTCGGAGCAATTAAATCGTACAATAACAAGGTGGGCTTATTTTAAGTTGGCAGGCTATTTTATACTCGGGAGGTCGCTCCGCATTTGGTGGGCATCGACAAATATATTTTCCAGCAATGATCAACTCATCACGCTCGATCGGGAGATTCCAACATAGGGTCACCTCGCTAGACTGCTCGTCGCGTATCGCTCGGCACGGTAATGCTTCTATGGTGCTCGACGTCCCCGGAGAGGAACAGGGCGATTATTCTCGCACATTTCACACCTGGCCGTTACAAATAGTGATACATGCGCGTCAACCGTCTGTACCATTACGCACAAGATACTATACATCGATTATCGATATTATCAATTGTACGATACATCGATCTTTGGCCGCCATATTGCTTTCCTCGATCCGCGAAGTTTAAATCGTATAAATTAATCTTACATGTTTATTAGCACGAATAGGACATCGTAATTATTCCGTAACCGTCAATACGTCTGTAGGTGTTCAATTCCCGGAAAATGCTCGGTAAAATCTACGATCGCTGCGAAGTCGATTGTTACAATATATATTTAGTAACTATAATATATAATTATTATAATAATATATAGTAATATAGAATAATGTAGAATAATAGAATAACTAATAACAGAATTATTTGGCCGATTATATAAAAAAAAAACTTTCGTTTTTTTTACTTGTAAGACTCTTCAGTACATTACGAATCACCAACCATTCATTTTTTTTAAAGAAATAAATCTTTTTTTGAAAAAAAAATTAGAAGTTTTACCGCCGTATAAGTCTAAGCTCGATTCCCACTTTTGGGTGTTACCATATCTGCACGTTGCCCCCACTTAGCGTTCGTCAGAGCCGCTTCGGAACGGTTCCGCAAATTTTCTTGAATAACCGACCGTCTAAACTCAAAAAGTGACTTAGTCATTTAGAAGAACGTTATTTAACAAGCAAAACAAACTTGGATACATTAACATCAAATAACGATTAACATTTATGCTGAAATAAAAAGTCTAAAAATATATCTGTTTATAAATGATTCATATGTGAAATAATTTTTGATAAATTCATTTTTCCCCAACTTCACTAAAATGACGGCACATTTATATCTCTACCACTCACAACTCTACCAAAAAACATCATTCCACAAATATCTCTAGCAGAAAACAAGTCTCCCGGATAATAACTCTACCAAAAAAGATAATTCTAACAACTCTACCAGAAAAAGTCTCTACCGTATTACAACTCTACCGTATTAGAACTCTACCAAAAACTCTCCCCAAATTTAAATAAAACACTCCCGGAATAAAAATAAAAATTCGAAGAGAGTTTCATTTAAATTCTGGGAGAGTTTTATTTTTATTTGGGGAGAGTTTTATTTAAATTCGGGGAGAGTTTTATTTAAATTCCGGGAGAGTTTTATTTCAATTCGGGGAGAGTTGTATTTCAATTCCGGGAGAGTTTTTGGTACAGTTGTAATACGGTAGAGATGTTTTCTGATAGAGTTGTTATCTGGTAGAGTTGTGAGTGGTAGAGATAAATGTACCAAAATGACCATATTTCATGTTTGTAACGCAGGTGGAAAGTTACCGATTCTCGGCCAGCGGGAGGGAAAGTAGCCGAACGGGAGGAAAAGCAGCTGACAAGTCGGTGGGCCGTTGCGGGCATAAAAATATGCTCAATTTTAGCATAGTTGGGGGAAAAATAACGTATGTCACGAGGGACGAAGAACCTTTCCACCTCGTGCGAATTTGAGCCCTTGCTTCGCTCGGGCATCTAACTTCACACTCGGTGAAAAGACGCACGTTACTCTCGTGTGGCATAATATACTATTTCGTACTCTTCACATGTTCGGAAGATATTATTTATTCGTAATGCGTGTCAAAAGTGTGCAAGTATGCAAGAAACTCTTTCGCATATGCAAAGGGAAGAGGGAGATAGCGGAGCATGTCGTCAAAGGATACCGTAATATGATAAAGCAGGATGTAGACATAAGGGAAATACTAAACTATGGTGATAGAGGCGCAGCGCAGATAAAAGACTGGGACGGAAAAATAAAGTACATTGAAGAAAATAAGAGAAAAGAATGTAGGCGACTAGACCAAGCACGAGATAGAAGTACAATGGGATAGAAACAACTTCTTTTGTACGGCAAGAAATATATAAGATGACGAACATGACGGGGTTGAGAAAGCTAGATAAGGAGGTATCATTTGGATATTTCGAGTAAAGAACGAGTGTCAAAAAAAAAAAATCCGGAGCGCATAATTCCATGTATTTTTTTGCGCCGAGCACACATCCGACAAGGTGAAGCGCGACGTTGCTATATTTTTACGCGCTGAACGTTAATTGGCCAACCGTTTTGCATAAATGTGTAACACGCTGTTGACGATGAAAAAATTTGACAATTACAATTTTCATATCGTTCCTCATAAAAGTTAAAAATTGTACTTTCCATATCGTTGCTCATAAAAGTTAAAAATTGTAATTTCTATATAGTTTTTTCGCAAGAGTTGCAATTGAAATTTCATATCGCTTTCTCATAATGTCCCTTTTTTCAGGAAGCTTCCTCTACGAGGAAGCCAAAAATACAGAAAATTGTCGAAAATATCGAGAAATGTGATTTTTAGCTTCTGGGGCGTGTGCTTATGCGTGTGCGTATGCGTGTGAAAGACTTGCATCGTTTAGAACGACTGTAACTCGCAAATGTTTTGAGACAGCGGGTTCAAATTTTGTACACTGGCGGCGTAGCCACGTCCTTTCTTTTGCGCAATTTTTTAGAAGATTGAGGGCCGCTTTGAGATTTTACGCGATGTCAAACTTTGTGGTGTCTGTGGTAGGTCCAGCTTGCATAAATGTTGAACTATCGTCCTAAAAGGGCCGACAAATATAATATTTTGATGAAAGGCATTTGGTATTGAATTTGGCTGAAATGTATCAAAGGATCAGATTTGATGGAATTTTGATTTTTTTTTTAAATTACTAAAAATTGTTTAATTCGAGTAAACATGGGGTACCCAGCTTAAATTAGGCACAGGAATGGATTGAACTGTACTGTTAAATTTTAAGGGATTTTAAACATTTTGAATTTTTTAGAAGATTTATTTTTTATGCTAGACACGAGTGTCTGAATCAAATATTACGCACAGATGAGTACATCATTATAGTTTTATAATCAACGGTGCAGAATAGATTAAAAATTGCCTTAAAAGACGGAATCCGTAAATTTCCATTTGCGATTTCCTATAAGAAGTTCTGATGTACATTTTGACCGTTTTAATTTTATCAGATGTAGACATTGTTTTATGTTACGAAAAAATATGCAAAGTAATTTGCACCTGGTTTTTCTATACTTAACGTAAAAATACAATTACAAAGAGTCGAAAATAAAAATATTCATATCGCTTTATCATAATGGGCCTTTTCTTTGTGAAAATTGTATTTTAATTATAGATTCTGCTATGAGGAAGCCAAAATGGAACAACGAAAATTGTCATAGTGGAAGTTATGCACAAAACTGTAAAACATTATGAAGTAATTGTACTTCTAAATCACTTTACACGCGTTTTTGTGAATAGTTGATCGAACATCGAACAGCAACAAACCTCAACTAAAAATTACTTTACCGTTGACTCCAAAGAAAAAACAAATTCCTCTTTATGTTAGAATTGTGTGCCGAAGCATCTCCAGAAATTGCACATTTCGAACCTCCGATTGTCACAGAAAGCGATTTGCGCAAGCGGAATAAACAATTGAGTGTGAAACTTTTTAATGTTTCCGTGAGCCGCTAACTGACTTACAAAGCAAATAATTGTAATTGTGAGATGCCTCGCGATATTCCGGATGCCAAGCCCCCGTTATGCCACGGTCTTGCCACGAATATTCTTGCCAGGGATCTCATGTGACCCATTGGCGTAATAAAGCCTTACTTAATGACGAACCCAATTAAATAAAATAACTGCTAAGAGTGACGTAACAACTTCGATCAATTAACATCGTGACGGTATATTCTTCATATTGAACATGTATTTTTTATTTGTACATTAGTATCGCCGACGATCTAACAAAGCACGATTATTTAAAACTGTGGCTTTTCATGTTTCAGAAATGATGAATGAAAACTCACAGTTCTGAATAGGTGTATCGGCCCGCATATTTAAACTTAAAATAAAAGGGGTCAGTAGGACCCACTAAAAAGTTACGTAGTATACCTCATACCCCCAAGATAAAGTGTAACTGCAAATACACTTTATAAGGCCCTGGAATTGAAATATAATTATATATTTTTTTACTTGTGTATATTTTTTTGCATGCGCAGTCACGTTATAGTGACGAAAACGTCGATCGTACGTCGAATAAACCGATTCGCAACTTCCGTGCGTTTCTCGACCGGTTATGTAAGTGCATTGTTCGAACAAATGAAAGTATTCGCTTACTCCAGTTTTACTGTAGAAATTCAAAATTAGTGCGAATAACGTCAATTTCACCGTTTCAACGAGACAAAAAGATGTTCAGTATCACAAGACAAGGGATGATTTGTATTGCCAAACCAGTGGTGACGCGTTATAGACAAATGATTTTGTCCCCGATAGAAATTTTAGAGCATAACGTTAGGCCTTGATGAGGCCTTAACAAGGCATCTTCAGGATTCTTATCAGGGCTTGATTTAACTCTCTAAACGTGATGAACCACTGGTTTTAGCAAAACTGATTTCGCGATTCTATGTTTTATGGTGCTCATTAAATGATCGAATTCACAGGAATACCGAAAAAACTTTTTTACGTACGAGATCGTCCTTTTTATTTGTATAGCCAATATATCTTGTAATTGTAATTACAATAAAAAAACTCGTGAGGCATACGTAACACTTCAATTGCGTTACTATTGCCGATACGAGTAATTTTATCCAGTTTTAGATTTTTAAGAGGCCGTAACTTTTTGATCGCGCGTTGGTCCACTTTATCGCGCCGGGCCATATTTAACTGTGTTACCCTAGTTCGAAACAACTGTATAAACACGGCACACACACACACACACACAGCTGTCCTTAAATCCCGTATGACCGCAGTACTCCACGAGGGCGAAAAAATGTTTCGCACGAGGGATGTACGAAATTTTTCATTACAAGGTGCGAAAATGGCGGTTTTACGCACCGAGTGATGAAAAAACAATTTCGGTATAATAATGATACATGTATAATACATAATGATATAAATAAAGTTGTATACTTTTGATACAGTTTTTTTGGCGGTGTGTGTGTGTGTGTGTGTGTGTGTGTGCGCGTGCGTGTGCGTGTGCGTGTGCGTGTGCGTGTGCGTGTGCGTGTGCGTGTGCGTGTGCGTGTGCGTGTGCGTGTGCGTGTGCGTGTGCGTG